>VYVB01000550.1:0-147253 GCA_009761775.1 Ficus carica
GGAATACATGAAATTTAAATAATTAACTGAATTTTTATTATAGATAAAGTAGCTCTCCCAGCACGTTTTTCTTTCTTTTTTTTATTTAATTTCTCTTAAATTAGAGTGAAGACTTCGAATCCTTTAGTTCTATACTTTTAAATTTAAAATAAAAAACATATGATGAATTTTTATTACATGGTATTTTTTAATAATTGATAATTTATAGATAATATTATACATTTCATGTAGAAGTCCGTGCAAACATCGGCACATATCTTTGTTTATTTAGATTGAAGCATACTCTATAAGGTTATGCTGAGATTCAGCAAATGTCATAAATTTATTTTCTTAAACAAAATTACTGGTGACATTTGATATTTTTCTAGAAAATACTTTCTGAATTGTTGGTTTTTGTTAGAAAAATGTAGTATTAGAAACATTGATTAAATTAAAAGAGAGAATAAAATAAAGGTACATGAAAACAATGATGTGAACAAGTGTAAAAGTGATACTGAAAAGATATGTATATATATATATATGACACACACTTGAGATTGTCTTTTTAAAGTTTAAAAATCACTTGTGAAATTTCAAATGGATGCAAACCTCTTTGAAATTATTTTTGTAAAACCATAGTTCCTTTTTAAAAAAGATCGTAAACCTTAAAAACCGATTTCGAGATAGTCTTTTAATTTAATTGAAAGTATGTGTGCAGGAATTTTCACTTTCATGCACATTTTTGAAAATTCAGTTTTATCTCTTAATTGATTTAGAATTTGAAAAAATTTCTTCACAGAAGTTGTAGATCTCGTCGAAACCTACAATTTTTGTTTCTTGTCCAAAACTTAAATCCTTCTTTAACTTGCATGTTTTTCCTTTTGAAAAATACTGACCGTATAGTACCTGGACCGACTAGTTTTGAAAATTGATAAAAACAAAGGTCATTGGAGCCTTTTCTTCAAATATTGTCCATGATGCCCCCTAGGATTTTTTGTGTTCTATAACTTTACAGTTATAATTTTGTTCAAATTTGGCCTCTAAGGGGCTCAAAATTGAGTTTCTAAAAAACTGTCCAATTTATTTTCGAAAACCGGCAGTTTGTATTTTATTGGTTCTTGTTTAAAAATCCGCACACTCTACCTCGAACGGCCAAGGCCGTGAGCCTAAATCATCATGCAGCGTGTCGGATTCGTTCTTAAAATTATCATTCACTTATCTCATGTTCTTGAAAAACACAATATTGATAACTTACTAATTTATAAAATTGCGTCTTTAAGTTGATTTCTTAACCAACATACATAAGATCTTCATACTTAAACATATGAGAGCATAATCACATGCACATAATCTTAAAACTCATCATAGAGAATAAAATCAAACTCATACTTAGAGCTAGCAAAACAAGATAACCCAAACATAAATTAAGCATAAATCAACCATTAAAGGCTATAATATAGAAAAATAAGAGAATATGAGTTTATGCTCTTACATCCCATAACTTGAAACACACTTAAATTCTTCAAACCAAAACTAATCAAAGTTTTAATTAGGGGATCAAGAATATACCTCTAGAGCTTGAAATGGGTGATTCTAGGTCTTGGATGAGAAAAATCATTGCTCTTCCTCTCCACAATACAACCGGCCACCATTTGTTTTTCCAACTCTCTCTTTTTTTCTTTTTTTTTTTTTTTTCTCCTAAGGGCTAGAGAGGAAAAGTTGAGAAAAGAACTAAAAAAATGAGAAACTAACTAAATGGTCTAATTCTCACTACCCACCCCTATTTATAGGTGGAATTTCCAAAATTTTCCACAATAATTTTTTTTCTTCAACTTTCTTTGAATTACATATTTGGCCTTAAAACACAAAATTTTTGTCTTCCAAGTCCCAAAACAACCGGCCATGTGGAGAGTTTTAACCAAAAAAAAAAAAAAAAATTCATACTTATCTTCTTAATTCTTTCCATAAAATCAATAAATCCCAAAAATTACATAATTATCTATAATTACTTGGCCTCCAAGTAATGTCATGTTTGGCATTCCCTCTTAATACGCAGTCCATTTTCCTAATAATCCAGATAATACAAATATTTTTTTAACTATCAACAGTTCGATAATATTAAACTACAGTCCATAATATGTCTGCACATAACTGAACCGCGTATAGGTTTTTCTTAGGACTTGAAGCCACTTAATTTTTATTGCTCCAAATATTATTCCTGATTATTCTAGAGTGATCATAATCCTTATTCTCAATTCTGCATCCGTAATAACGGTCGGCCACAGTATAATTTTAATATTGCTTATCATACTGCAACACCGTCTTAATCATGTCATAAGCTATCCTGGTCATTCATTAGCCAGAACAAAACCATAAATCATGATTATACATTTTTCACCATAAGGCCTCATACTTGATTCGATGAACTATCATTGAGTCTTATAACACTATAAGAACTCAAACATATTCTGATAACAGATCATGAATTTCATATTTATATCCCTAATTTCCACGAAACATCACAATAACACATAATACGAACTTAAATTTCTTTACATATATAAGCAAACTATGAATCTGTAAAAATTCGGTTATTACAGTCACCACGTGTAATTTTTTTATTTGGGACCTGTCCCTTGAAAGTGATGCTAAGGGAACTTAGAAAAGTCTATTATTTATAAAGATCAACAAATAATTTACCAAAAACCAACACTATTTACCAGTCATTTTTAAAATGTAATTTTAAATAAATAAATGAAATTAGGGAAATAGATTTAGAGTAGGCTTTAGAAAGGGTTTCTATCAATTTCTTATAACACTAACAAACAAAAGAATATTTCATTGATAATGCTTGATATATAATTATACAATTACTCTCGTGTCTAGCACCTCATTTTTACTAGATACGAACAGCACTTGTAACGGTTAATGTTTTAAGTTATATCGGATAGTATTTTGAGTTGTAGCAACTAATCTCTTGAGTTGTCCCACTTCTATTTCTCTCTCTCTCTCCCCCGCCGGACGGACGGATGCCGGACAGGAGAGTATTCCTATAATTATAATAAAACTCTAGTTTTTCCATGGAAGCAAACATACAACATATCAAATAAAGATATGCTCTTGAAGACGTTACAAAACCAATGTACAAGGCTACAAAAATAACCAAACAGGAAAAGATCGAAAATCTTATTGGCGGAAATTTCAAAAATTTCGCATGAGAAATACAAATGTTTTGTGTTATTTTCACACCCATTTATTTTCTCATTCATTCATTCATCAATGGCTACTCGAGGAATCGTCAACTTGATGCCAGTATCTGTTGAAAAACCACATGGTATCAGCTTCCACCGCGTACCCGTCTTGGTTCCGGTGCCAACTGTAGTATGCATGGGTCCGGTTCTTGATGTCGAAAATGGCGTGACCAAAACTGGCCTCGCGATATGCTGAGTATTCTGGCTGTGGCTCCGTCATGCTGCAGAACAAAATCAGGACATTTGAGTGCTTAATGGTGTCACAAACTAGGACAAAAACTTGAGCAGAAAAACAATCTTGTAGTACACAAAATGATCTTACTTGGTTGCTAAGCCTTCGAGATTTCCTCCATCTCCAATGGTTATGTACACAGGTGCAGATTGATCTTTCACGGGAGTGCAAATGCCGTTTACAACATTATAGGCTATGTTCGATACACGTTCCTGTGATTAGTCAATGCCGGTATAAGAAACGCAATTTTCTCCATAGATAGGTAATATTTAGCATTAATAACTTTTGTTGTATGACAGACAAATCCGTCGCAAGTTTAGCACCGGCACAAGAGCGATACATTTCTTGAACCCTTTTAAATCTTTTTCCATCGTAACCAAATTTTCTGATATGACGAGTTTCAAAATCCCCGACTTATGAGCAATACTATTTGGAGAAGTCCATGCTTTTGCTACATACTTGAAAATGAAGTTAAAATCAAGTTGTGGAGAACTTACAGAGCGTTCGTAAGCGTGGACATGACCGGCGAATACCACATCCACTTTGTACTTTACAAACCACGGCTCATACATCACTCTCATGGTTTCTCCTTCCATGTAGTGGTAGTTGTAGCTATTATACCATGGAGAGTGCATTAGAACGATCAACCATGGGCGTCTCACTCCTGTTAACCTTCGGAAGCTCGTCTCCAAGCCATCTGTACTGAGGTGTGTATTTGCCTACAAGTATACAGCATCACTTTTGAATCCAATGCTATTCTAGAAGCAAATTATGTCGATGAAAACAAACTAACATATTCTGCATGTGATCCCATGACCAAGTTAATAATCGATTTGATCTTCCGTCTAAATGGAAAAAATTCTTTTATGTCTTTTGTTTGATTCAGAAGAAAATTTCATCACTTGTTAGTCGTTGAACACCTAAATCAACTCCTTTTCACTAATCCAATTAGTTTTATAACGGTTTACATATGTGAATTATCGTTCAATTAGATAGGTTTAAATATTTGTCTTAGAAATGATGCATCCGAGCTATGTCGGAACTATACTTGTGCCTATATACACACTATATATAAAATACACGTTTATCCAAGAATGTATCATTACCATATGCTGAATATGAAGCCAAGACAATGATGTGTGCCGAAGCCCTCTTGATGGAGTACCAGAAAGGAGCAGTACTCTCTGATACTTTATAAGGCACGCGATACCGCTTAGTGTAAGGCTTAAACGGTTAGTTTCTCCCTGCAAAACAAAACGGGTAACGATTTAGTTACAAAAAATTTATTTCTTTGTGCTAACCTCAGAAATGAACATGACAAACGAAATTAATAAATCAACAATACAAGCATCATGGTTAAAAAGACGGTGACAAATTGCCAAGTATTTAAAAAATATGTATACATAATGATCTAGAGGAGTAAAAGATATCAACACAAACCGCAAGATAGAGATAAATTCCAATAAGTACAGAGATATTCACTAAGGTCCTTACAATTTCTGGAGCAAAATTAATTTCATGATTTCCTGCAGTCCATATCCATGGCTGATAAGCAGTACTTCTCTCCACAAATCTTCCCCATGTATCCCATCTAACATTATCGTGATTCGGATAGTTATCTGCATAAGACAGATCCCCAACAAAAAGTACCGTTTGCCCCGTCTGCGGGGTTTAATTCGTAATGAGTGAGTGTCCTGTTTGATCGAAGCTCTGACCAAGATCCCCTGGATATGTAACGCCAACATTAAGACCATAAACTATTCTAACAAATAGACACCAAATAAGTCCGCAAAACGACTCATTCATACTCAGAAGCAAGCCACATTCTAACCTTAACAGATTCTTCTGAAATTGTATTATCATTTGGTGACTCGTAAAATTTAACATATTTGTTCGAAACGAGTTAAAGACTCCTAAGAGTCGGGATCATAATCATGAACACATCTGAATCCGAATCCAAATCCAAATCCTTATGCTATAGCTAATTGCTACCACATTTTGAAGTGCCTCTTACCTATGAGACCAAATGTGTAAGGGACGTCCGGGCCAACTTCCGGGGGAGTCGTGAACCAGAACTTCCTTTCAGTGTGACCAATTCCAACCACATAGTAATATTTGGTATTAAACTGCACCCAAAAAAAGAAAAAAAGAAACCATTACTAGAAATAACATAACCACAATCAAAATAAGCACGTATTGCACCCTAAGCATATGTAACACCTATGCTGTACAGCTCTACAACAGTCCGGAAGAAAAACATAGGGTCAACATTTTCGTGAAAACAGACGACGGGTCTTTGTCATTATCCCTAGTCTTATACATATATGTAATTTTTTACCTCCAGATTTCTGATGGTGGTGTGGTGAATATACCCAGAAGTGTAGTTGTAGAACTTATAGGTAGTGAATTTCCCCTTAGCAACTTTCTTTTCCTTGCTCTGCTCACTCCAGTAAAGCACTTTACTTGACCCAGGTTCCTCCACAGTGGACCCATGACACTATCACTGCTTTTCCCACATAGTCTCCTTGTGTGATATGAACCTTAAAATCCAAACAAACAAACAACTAAAATTTCTAAACCAAACAAACCCATTAAGGCCACAACAACAAAGAAAACATTCCAATCCAAATTTTACCAAAAAGTGTACTTTAATAACATACATATATATGTATATATACCTGTTGGGGAGCAATTAAAACCGTGAGGGACTTGGAAGACATCACTGTCAAGAGGCAAATCAATGGCTTTCTCAACTTTTCTAACGAAAGTGCTTGTTTTGCCTCCATTACAAACAGCCGACATACTCAGAAGCACCAAACCCAAGAGAAGAACAACATAACCCGCCATGGAGAAGACTTTGAAGAAAAAGAAGATAAACGCAGAAGACCCATTTGCATTTTATAGAAGAAAGACCTACATTAAGCTAAAGACGAGCTCAGATTGTTCAAGTATATATATTATTTTTGCGTTGATTCTTTTTTTTTTTTTTTGGTTGCCGATGAAATTGGGGAATATTCAGAGCTTCAAGCGAATATACAGATTAAATGTCAACGAGTTGAATGCGCTTTGAGATGGGCTGCCTTGGATTTCTCTCTAACAGTTGTTCGTTCTGCAAATCTAAGTAGAAAAACGAATTTATTATTCTTTCTTTTTTTCTTTTTCTTTTTTTTGAAGAAAAAGTGACTTTGTAGTCGTAGGAGATTGTGAAGTGAAACGAATCATAAGAAGTGTGATGTGCTCGTGTGTGTTGACCAAAAAAAAAAAAAAAAAATCACAAAATAAAATTAAAAAAAATAGAATGAATTAAAATAATAATATGCAAGCTAATTTCAATAGATAATTCCTTTGTCTAAAGTTGACCTGTAATAAATAGAGTATAGATATTTTTTTTTTGTTGGAAGTATAGTTTATTGACAAATGAAGGATACATGAAATTTAAATAATTAACTGAATTTATATTATAGATAAAGTAGCTCTCCAGCACGTTTTTCCTTCTCTTCTTCTTCTTCTTTTTTTTTTTTTTTAATTTCTCTTAAATTAAAGTGAAGAGTTGAATCCTTTAATTCCATACCTTCAAATTTAAAAGAAAAAACATAAGATGAATTTTTTATAACATGGTATTTGTTTAATAGATGATAATTTATAGATAATATTAATACACATTTCATGTGGAAGTCCGTTTGCAAACATCGGCACATATCTTTGTTTATTTAGATTGAAGCATATTCTATAAGGTTATGCTGAGATTCAGCAAATGTCATAAATTTACTTTCTTAAACAAAATTACTGGTGACATTTGATATTGTTCTAGAAATACTTTCTGAATTGTGGTTTTTGTTAGAAAAATGTAGTGTTAGAATTCAACATGATTAAATTAGAAGAGAACAAAATTAGGTACATGAAAATAGTGATGTGACCAAGTGTGAAAGTGAAACTGAAAAGATATGTCTATGTATATATATAATGAACTGAAATGTGACTAAGTATAATATATTTTTTTAAAATAAAGAATAAAGTAACGTATTGTAAAACAATGATGAGAGAAGTGAAAAAGTTCAATTAGTTTATAGTTAGACAATGAAAAGTTGAGAAAAAGGATTGGCTCTCATGAGAGAATCGAATTTTTTGGGGCCATCGGATTGCAATAAACTAATAGAGTGGACCCAATATGTAGCACTTTAAAAAGCATTTCTCATTCTCATATATCTTCATATTCATGAATAGACGTCAAACTAGTACGAGGGATTTAGATAGAAATAATTCGATATCTAAAAATATTTGATTTTTTTTTTTAAATAAGTAGGAGTTAGGGTCCTATATCATAAAATATATATACATATATATATTATATAGATATATAGATTTTTTTTTCTTTTCTTTCTTTAACGCCATTTTGTAGTAAGGAAGGAAAGGAAAACAAAAAACACGAAGTGACCATGTACAAAAGATATAATAGGATATTATAGAAATGAGTTTATTTATTTATTTATTTTTTTGTGTTGTTTGATAAAGAATATGTTTTTTTTTATAAGGATAATTGTATTTCAAATCAAGAAAATACAAACATTAATACTAATTCAAATGATCTCATATAATACAAGAAAATTTAGCACCAATTACATATCGGTTTCATCAGTAAATTTTAATTAATGAAACACACAAGGGTTGGTCCTATACTAATTTGGTGTTCATAAAAACCCTCATAAGTTCTATTATTGAGAGTGCATTCTTAGCGGCTGTTTAACGGTTGTCATATGCAATTTGATCACCAATCATCATAATCCGACACTTCGACTGCTTTATCAATAAGTCTAATTTTCTTATCTACTTTATTGATTTATCTGGATACATATATCTTTGGTGTTTTTTAAATGTAAATATTGTCTCTTATATTATTGTACGATTTGATTTAAGTTTTTTTTTGGTGAATGATTTGATTTAAGTATATTAAATTGTAATTTTTGAATAAAGTACTTAAAATATTTGTTGAGTTTACATTTTTTTTAAATAAAAATTTGGACACTTGTCCTTTAAGAATGTCTCTTGAGACTTGGCTAAAGCTTTTACAAAAGCTCAAGTTTTTTTTGTAATGCACGGCAGAAGAGGTTCTCATCTTGCTTAATATGCATTATTTAAACACACACACACACACACAAATCTATATACACACATTTGTCTTTCAACTTTGCTGAACATGTTTTATAAATCATGCTCGGCAAATGGATTTTTCATTGATCATTTGGTATTATTTTAATAAATAGAAATGGACACTTGTCCATTGCACCGTGCCAAACTTATATGAAGCTTTCATAAAAGCTTTATTTTTATTTTTCTTAAAAAAGAATGTGATGGTGACCCCGTCATTTCCTATTTCGTAATACTATGTAAGTAGGGTTTACACTCCCCTAAATTAACAGGAGATTCGAATCTTCAATTTTCTGATTGGTGAGATTCTTAAGGTTATCTCCCGTACCAATTCATCCACCCATAGTTGAGCAGGGATTCATAAAAGCTTTATTTGATTATTAATATCCATCCTTTTCACAAACCATATGTATACGACAGGTAGATCATGATATTTTTTAATTGTTTGGCTTTGGTGTGTTAACTCGTAAAGTTAATTAGATAACTTCCATGAAGCTTCCTTGTGCTTGTCGTGGAAGCCAATTAATGCATGCATAACATAAGTCTATCTCGAATAAATCGAGTTCAAAAGAGTCCTTATGTACCCTTGCGTTGTGAGTTCCATCCAATTTATCACCTTTTATTTGTCTTGTCTATGGTTCAATTGTAGTTCATGAGTTCAACATGTAAAAGCTTGTGCCCGTTTCGAAACATAGTTTCCATAAGTTTTTTATCATTTTTTTCCAATTTTATAATTTATTTTTCTAAAACATTTTTAAAAATATAAACTTTAAAAGTCCATAATTTTATCATTTTAAGTCGAAATAAGATATTTTTTTTTATTACATAGAATATCGAGAGAAACGAAACAAGATCAATATTATTAATTTTTTTCTAAACACATTTCAAGTTTTTACACTTTTTCACTCCAAACAGTTTATTTTCACCAAATACACATCTTCAACCTTCAAAACATCATCTCCAAAAGTGACCACAAACGGGCCCTTAGTGTGTTTTGTTCTAAAAATTTTGTTGTGTCCTCTATGTCATCCTACTCTTATTTGAGGTTCAAAGTCTATACAGTTGTTCTAGAGCTGAGTATTTGGGAGTGCACTCCTATGAAGCTCAGGTTGTTAAATCTTGGAGGTTAAACCACCGTGAAGCCTGTATTGCACCTGAACATTGTCCAAATGGGGTGGAATCTATCCTTGAAAACAATGAAGACAATACCCAGCATGCCTCAACCTTTCTTCTGTCTTTGATGGTGTACTATTTTATTTGATTTTTCAATAAATCGCCAACAATATATTATACTTATGCTGGTATTTTTTGTTAATGCCAAATTTTTTTCAAACATATGCCGTAGCTATAGGTGGTGCCAAAATCATTAATCATTTTCAAGTATGTTTTTTCTGCTTCTATGGTCAATGGATTGACTTGGAAATACTTTACATATTATTTGTTATGAAAGGTGATCGAATGAATGACGAGTTTACAAAACTGTACCGCGGCTAAACAAGTAATTAGATTGAAAATAGAAAAAAAAATAAATAAATAAATAAAAAGGATTTTAGTGAAAATATAACAGCCCCTACCTTCATTTGATATAATATTATCCGTTTTGACTCTTATGTATGTACGGTTTTACTCTTGGACTTTACCTCATTTGTAACGACTTATGCCTTCCTTGGTAAGATATTTTTCGCTTTGGGTCTCGTGTTTGCATAGTTTTGCTCTTAGGCTCAACCCCAAAATGCCTCATACAATTAGGAGGTGATCTCTTTACTTATGAACCATCTTAATTATATATCCATTCTCAAGCAATGCAAGACCGCATAACTTATCATTTTCTTCATTCGTCTGTATAAAGAAAATGATAAGCTATTCAATCCCATATCGCTTGTGGAATTGATATATGTGATAGTTCATAAATAAAGAGACAACCTCCTAACAGTATAAAGCCTTTGGGGTTGAGTCTAAGAGCAAAATTATACGGGCACAAGACCCAAAGCGGACAAAAGCATACTAAAAGAAAGCATGGGTCAATGTCCTAAACATCTTATATGTTTAATCAAAATATCATCTCTGTCCTTTCCATTATTCAAATGTCTAAAACATCCCTATATGTTTAAAATAAATCACGAAATATTTTTAAAGCCATTAATTTACACAAAAACTCTATTTTAATGAGAGAAAAAATAAAAAATTAGCAGTAATTTTATGTCTGACTCACATTATATGATGCATATTTCAAATTCTCATCCTAAATTAAAAACAAAATCCCTAATTTTTTTATCAGAAAAAAAAAAAGAAAAAAAATTATGACCTTTTTTATTTTTCTCCTTATAAATTGCCGCAAAGGACTTTTTTCTCTCTGTCTCTCTGTCTCTCTCTCTCTCTCTCTCTTTTTTTGGCTTTTTTTGCCAGTAATTATAGATTTTTTCCCCTTTGAAGGTGATGGTCTACGAAGGGAAAATACCCAAAACACCTCATGTTGTTAGTCTAAATAATAATTTTGTTCTCATTATATAGATGCACAAAACACCTCTTGTATTTGTAACATCAGTCAAAAAATATCCCTTAAAATTATAATTTTTTTAAAAACACTAAGTTTATCCTCCCCAACGCTTATTAAGTACAATTTAATACACTATTAAACTAAACTATCAAATAATGTCAATCTTGAAACTTAAAAAATTCTCAAAATAATTGAAATATTTGTTTCAGTGAAATGTTTAGTTTATTTTTTTTTTAATATGTATAAAATTTTAAGTCAAGTCAAATTTAAAATAACAATTAAGATAAATTGGAAATGGTAACCATGACATTTTTCTTTATAAAAAAAAAAAAAAAAAAAAACTGTTTCAAGAGATATTTTGTAACTGATTATACAAATACAATGGATAATTTTGACATTTCATAACGAGGGAAGTAAATATGACATTTAATCTAAAATATGGGGTGTATATGCCATGAACATCAACTTCAAATCTCAACTTTTGAATACCAATTTATATGGTATATAAGTTATCATTTTTTTTTTATTGATAAGTATTTAAAGCACAACTATATCAATTAATTAAATCTATCACTGAAAATATGACAAATGAATTTGTATTTAAAAAATTAGGATTACAGTAACAATACACTCTCTGGTTTGCCAATGTGGAGAAGGTCAAGCAAGAAACCTAGGGGTTCCCACTAGAGGTGCACTTCCCACCATTCACATTATTTATCAATCGTGCAAACTAATTATTGCGATTTTCTTATCCCTTGTTTTTTGGAGAGTCTATGATAGAGTCTTTTTAAGAGTAACTATGAACAGTGTCCCATCCTATAGTTTAGAATGGCATTTTCATGATGATGTTGCGGCTAACGTTAAATTGATAATAGGTTGGGTTTCACCAAAACATATCACAACAAATTAAAATGTAATAGATTTAAGGCTAGTTTTGTCTTTTTATAGCCAAATTCTTTTACTCTTAAAGAGGATAAAATCTCACACATCTGGAATTGATTCTTTGTTCTTCAATGGCTACAGACAGAAACTTTTGTGAAATACATTTCATGAAATGAAATCTTATTAAACATATTTAACTCTCAGAACAGGAAAAACTTCATTCAGAAGAAAGAGACCGATCAAACTATAAACCTGATTTTCCTACATTCTCTTACTTCTATGAACCTTTCTTTCAAATGGGTACATTCCTTCAATACCCCATATGAAACTCCATACATTAACGTATATTAAATTTGTACTTCTGGTTTTAGTTCCGGATCAATTTTCATGCCTCAACTTTTCAGAGAAAGCTTTGATATTTTGAAAATTTTAATTTCTTGCTCCAATATGGAAAATGGGTATGGTTTTGTTGGCGTTGTGGTTTTCGGAGTTATATGGGTATGGGATTTTTTTTTTTGCTAGAATAATGGGTTCTATATTCATCATTAATCGATTTTAGGAACAAATCAAAGGTTAAACTCATGCACAAACATGATCCTGAAATTCACAAATTTTCCCCACACTTTCTCACTAACCAAACACCGGATTGCACAACAAATCAAGGTTGAACTCGATGCACAAACATGATTCTACAAAAAAATTCTCACACTTTCTCCCAAGCCCAACACCTGATTTGCATCAACAACACAAATCAAATCGAGAAAGAGATCGGAAATGTGAACCTCCGACGGAGTTGGTCACTTAATTACCATTTTGTAAAACCGGTCACTTAATTACTATTTGATTTTGATTGTATAGGTCTAAAAATAGACTCTATCGTAGTGCACCTTAGCGAGACTTTAGCAGACGTTCCCTTGTTTTTCCTTTTCTTTTTCTTTTTTGTGGGGCTTGTGTTAGTTATTGCTTGCACGCTCACTCTCCTTCCAAAACGTGTAAACACCGATCGTGGGATTTTAATTTTGAGTTTTTTTTTTAAAACTAATTTTGAGTTTTGTTTAAGTAAGAATTGTACAAATATTATCAACTAAAGATCTGTAAAAGAAGTTTGGAGAAGGATCAAGCTCTTAAATTCTCAAAGAATGAAAAAAAATATTTTAGAGCACAAAATTTGAAGATCACTAGTTTATATAGGTCCAATCTCATACTATATAGTTTATTTTACATATTAACGTCCATTTGTGGCGTTAGTTCCAAACAGCAAATTATCATCTGGATTTTAAAATCTCAACTCTAAATCAAATTTTTCTTCTCTTTTGTTTTAAAAAACTCAAATTTTAAAAGTTCATAATTTTCTCATTTCAAATTGAAATGAGATGTTTTTTATATCAAAATGCTCATAACGACGAAACGAACAAAACAATATCTATTTTAATTTTTTTATGGGCACATTTCAAATTTTTGTATTATTTTCTATATCATAGAATTTTTTCAAAAGTTTTCCCTTTAAACACACATTTCCAACCCAACCTTCAAACCACCATCTACAAATCTCCCCCAAACGGGTCCTAAAATAATTTTAATCGAAATTAAAAAAAAGGAAAGAAATTATACAATGTGACATGAAATATATATATATATATATGAATACTATCAGTAAAACACAACTCTGAGGTATAATATTTTATGTGTATCGAAAATCTATGAGATTGAGTATGAAATTTTATTTTCTTAATTGAGTATCTTATTTCCTTCTTTTCTGTTGGGATAGGAAATTTTGCATTTTACATATCCATACTTTAGCCCATCGTTTTCCAAAATAGTGTAAGAATAAGTGCTTTGAGTTGTTGCTATTCTTATTAAGAGGAAGTTTTGATATCCACATACAATCAAAAGGAACCGAAACATAATTTATGTCCATAACAACCCTAAAAACTTAGATTAGAGCTGAAGATTAAAGACCGCAAAAAAAAAAATAATAATAAATAAAAAATAAAGGAAACATATGGAGTCATTTATATATGTAGATGTAATTTTTTTCTATTACTTTAAGAAAACAGAATTTATAACTTTTTTTTTTTTGTTTATTATTGAAATAATTGGTTGATTGATTTAAATATAACATTTTAAAATAATATATATCTTTTATATGATATTTACCTTTTATATTAATAATTTTAAATAATACATATATAAGATTTTAAATATATAATTATATATGAATTAATTAGTAGCTATAAGATGTAAAATTAATGTTATAATTGTGGGGTACCTATCCATTTGAATCACAAGAGAGCTTTTTTGAAAAAGAAAAAATTAAAATTAAAATATGAAAGGACGAAGGCATGAACCAAGAAGCACCAACGCGCGCTAAAAACGAGGCAGAATGGGGGTGATTTTTCAACTTTGGAGGCCGAAAAGGACAACGACCTGACCTTTGCCCATAGCAGAGAGCAGTAGCAGTGAAAGAAATAGAAACGAGTAATGGTACTGGGTCTGTTTATCTCAATCACTCAAATTATTCAACTCAAACTTTTTTTTTTGTTTTTTTTTTTTAAATTTTTATTTTTTTTTCAAAATTTTTTTTGTCTTTTCTGAAAATTCAAAAAAATTTACTATTAAAACTTAAAAATCTCAACTCAAACTACTCTACCAAACAGTAATATCCTTATCAATCGAGAGTGGATCTCTTAACAAAGAGATCACTTATTAATATCATTTATTAATATCACTTAATAAAGAGTGAATCACTTATTAACATGAGATTTATTAGTAGAGTCTACTTCTTTAAATTTGTTATAAAACACCAACAACAATTAGAACTGACTTTTCAAGCAAAAAATGATTAGAACCGATCGACACTGGACCAGTACCAGCACCTTCTTCATTGACTTAGACTTTTGTTTGGGGTCACGTTTGGAGACAATGTTTTGGAAGTTGGAGATGGTTTGAGTTTATGAAATATACGTTTAGTGAAAATAAACTGTTTAAAGTAAAAAAACTTAAAATATGTTTGGAAAAAAATTATTAATATGGATATTGTTTCATTCGTCTCAAAATTCTATGAAATTTTATAAAAAAAAACATTTAATTTCGATTTAAAATAATAAAGTTATGAATTTTTAAAATTAAGTTTTTTAAAATATTTGAAAAATAAATAGTAAAATTAGAAGAAAAAAGACAAAAAAAATGTTAGAAATTTTTTTTTGGAAACTTATCCCCAAATGTAGCGTTAAATTTGTTGTTTCCTCGTGACCCTCTCTCTCTCTCTCTCTCTCTCTCTCTCTTCATCTCTCTCCTCGTATTTTCTTTAGTGCAATTTCTCTTTTTATTTAAAACCAAACGGAAAAGACAATTTTAATGGTAAATATATATCTGACTCTATTGAATCTATTTTTTTTATTTTTGGTCCAATTTTAATGTCTCAATTGGTTATATTTTGAGAAATTATTGAATTAAGTTAGATTTTAAAATATAAAAAATCAGTTATAAAGTATTTCAAAATTTTTAAAGCGACGTGTCATAATATTAATGATTATAAATTATATAGGATATTAAAAATTAGACAGAAAATTTGGATCTGACTTTATCACGAGATGTATGGTTTAAGTTCATTACCTCTTGATATAAGAAAACAAAAACGAAAACAAAAAAAGAGTCAAATTCAATAGTTTGGAAAAGCTTAGAAAAGTTCTAGTTTATTTCTTAAAAATTTTTTAACTTCTTCGTAAAGGAATATGAGAGTCTTACTTTCAAATAACCACACACATATATATATATATATATATATATATGCGAGTTTTTGTTTTACACCTTCATTTTCATTTTCCCCCTTGTTAGTAGGACTTTGGTCACTGTCATTTTGCTCCTACTTGATCCTCTTTTTTTTTTTAAGCCCGATCCTTGTGTCTCCAAATTCCATTCCCCATTTTAGCAGAATATCAAGCCCAATTCTGCATAAACGGGTATAGGCCCAAATCCATTTTATAGGGCTCATGTGGGACGAGATTCTTCGAACCATGTACTTAAAGCCCGCTCAGCTAGGGCAAGTTTTTGGGCTAGATTGGGCCCATCTAAGCTCAACCTAATCCACTCAATTCTCTAACAAAGAAAATTGGGAGAAAGAGAAAAATAATATTTTTGAAGAGAGTAATAGTAAATTATAGTATAAAATTTTAAATATGATAATAAATATATAATCAAATTTATGATCACATAATACAAAAAAAAAAACCCTTCTCCTTCCGCTTCTCGCTCTCTAACATAAAACTATGCACTTAAATTCATTATTTAAAATTGGTGTAAATTTGAAATTTTTTAGAAAATCTAAGGAAAACTAAGGATTTACTAGAAATATATGTTATAATTTATCATCTTTTAAAAAATATGTAATAAATTTCAAATGTACCTATAAAATATACTATTTGCTACAATTTCTCGAGAAAAATTTTTGAAAACAGCCATATTTGTATTTGGATTTTAATCATCCGTAGTTAGAGATCGAGATCAAAAAAATCAAACTATTTGTAAATTTAACATTAACCTAAAGGTGTTCTTTTTGAAAGGCTATCTTACAAACCATCCTTCTTTAATGATAGTAAAATACCAAACTAAAAGAAGTAAATACGAGGATTTTAAAATATTTAACGTAAATAATATTTTATTATGCAAATAATCAACATACTATAAGTAAGTAAATTATTTAACTACTAAAATTATTTACAATAAATATTTTTTAAATTTATTATTTATGATAATTATCTACTATTAAAATGTTATTTACTTGTTTTAAATTGTAGTAAATAGTAGTTTTACGAAACTAAAGAAAGTAAATAAAAGGATTTTAAAATATTTGGAGTAAATAACAGTGAAGTAAATAGATTATTTACCTAGTAAATTTGTTATTTACTATTAGGGTTATTTTTACTATGATCCTAAAATAACTAATTTTATGTTAGTCACTGTTACATATCACACTACCTCGAAATTTTCACTTGATATGCAAATGTCCCTTGCGTCAGTATTCTATCAAAAATTAAACTAAAATTGATCTCGAGTGTGTTAATTTAGGCTAAAATCGCAAACATTCTTTGAAGGAATACTGCACCTAAAAAATGTTTCTGATATATTATATGTCTTTGTAAAAGTATAGCTTACTTCTGAAACATTTCTAATAGAGGCATAAATTCCATTCAAAAAAATATAACGACTTTACTTATAAATAAAACTCATATTATCAGAACATATTTAATTTCTATCTCTTTTTTTTTTTTTTTTTTTACATAATGTTTACAGTTGGCGTAACAGTAGTTCAGGGGATATAATGTGTAAAATCAATAGTTAAGAACAAAATGAGACATGATGTATAGTTCTAATGCCATTTATAAAAAATAACCCTTTTATTATTTACTAAAAATATTTTTAAAATTTTCTATTTATCACAAAAAAGATCAATTGACACCTCTTGTTTACTTTTTCCCACGCCTCCATTTAAACCACAAGCTACTAAAAATTCTAATTTTAATCATTGCTTGTTATGCCCTTCTTTTATCTTTTATCTTTTAGTTTTTATTAAAAAAAACTTACAATCAAATTACAATTTATTTTTTTTAACCTACTAAACAAATATCATTTTTTTTCTCTTATATTTTCTCACTGACCAACCAAATCCCACGTTATTTCCTCCTTCTTTTTCTTCTTCTTCTTCTTCTTCTTCTTTTTCTTTCTTTCTTTCTTTCTTTCTTTCTTTCTTTTTTTTCTTTTTTTTTTTTTCTTTTTTTTTTTGGAATTGTTGTAAATAGCATTTTTTTTGTGAAATTAATTAAAGTAAAGAGCAAAGTTTTAAAATATTTGAAGTAAAAGGCAAGATCTTAAAATATTTGAAGTAAATAACAAATTTACTAGATAAACAACAAATTTACTAAATAAATAACATATTTATAAGATATAAATAAATTCTCTATGGTAACTTTGTTATGTACTACTATTTATTTCAAATAATTTTGAAACATACAATTACTTATAATTATTTATGTAAAAATGTTATTTACCTCTTCTCCCTTCTTTTTTTTCCCCCCTTGATGAAACACGTTTTATTCTATTGTTTCTATAAACTTTAACAGTGTCATGAAATTGACTAGTTTTTGTCGCAATCATACACAATCCTCATCTTGTTTAGTAGATATGTGGGTAAAAAATATTTTTTAGAAGTTTTTTTAATAAATGACTGAAATTTTGTAAAATTGAAAAAAAATTATTTTTTTAAATACCCAATCACTAATTGATCATAGCTAATTTATAAATGATTGATGAAAATGTTAATATGTTAATGTCAAGATCGATAATATTGCTATTTTTTTTTTAAACACATTTTAAGTTTTTATATTTTTAATTCCGAAATTTCATTTTTAATCAAACGCACATTTTTAATTAAAATATTTTAAAAACTCCAATTTCAGTTGGTGCTTCAAATTGACCCTAAATGCTAACATTGTCATCTCACTATAAGATCATATATGGCCTAATTTCAATCGAAATATTTTAAAAACTTCAACTTCAGTTCGCATTCCAAACCGACTTTAAATGCACATTTTCAATTTCAATTGGTGTTCCAATCCGGTCCTAAATACTAACATTGTCCTCTTGCTATAAGATCATATCCGTGATTCAAAACCTTGTATAAGTTTTTTTTTTTTTTTTTTTTTAAGCTCGAATTCATCATAAATTTTCTTTTAAACAAGAATTAAAAACCAATCTGCACACTATATACTCACGTCACACATGAGCTCATGCTACACACTGATAATAATTTCCTATTCCTATAAGAGATTAACATACCACAGTACCGACCAGAGGCACTTTTTTTTTCCCCTCTAGATTTATTATTTAACTATTTTTATTACCGCAAAGAAACAAAAAACAAACTCCAAATCCTCGCTTTGGACCATTTTGCCGGGAAAGTTCATTTATCCACGTCTATGGAATACAACATAGGAATTCGAGCATTGATTGGTTTCCCAACTTTCAAGGAAAACAAACAAAAATCTCAACTGTTCTGACCTCACTAATGGGCTTCTCTTTACTTTTTCCCCTTTTCCTTTCGTTTCCTTTCGCTTGTTTTCTTGGAAAACCTCGGAAACGGCATAAAGACATTAGCATTTTTTGTCATGATATTTGCCAAGTTAGATTTTTATTAGTGAGTTTCTAACATAAGACCATTTTATTTTATATTATCTATATAAATTATTTTTTAAATTTAAATGTGATATTATTCTTTTAATGCTCAGAATCGATGATTGGAGTAATTCTATGCGGTGTATTGTTAATTTTTAAATTTCTAACATACAAGTTATTATACTTATTATTATTATGCGGTGTATTGTTAATTTTTAAATTTCTAACATAAAAGTTATTATACTTATTATTATTATTATTATTATTATTATTGATATTGTTATTGTAATTGTTATTGTTACTAGAGTCAACGACATCCAACTCAACTACCATTCAACTTGGAATTACCAGAAAAGAAAAGAAAAGAAAAAAAAAAAAACCCTTAGGAAAATTTACATTGTAAGTTCCTAAACTTTTGAACTCTTTAGTACTTAGTTCTGATTTTTGAAATCTTGATACCTAGGTCCTTAATTTTTTTGAAAATGATCAGAAGTTTTTTATGATGTTTTCTAAGAAGTATTTGATTTAATTTTTGTAGGGCCGGCAATTTCGGGCACGATACGGTGACACGACACGAGAACGACACGTAATAAATTAGTTTGAACCGCACGTTTAATAATTGAGTCGAAATTGGGTCGACACATTTAACACGAAAATAAACGGGCCGGAAATGGACTAACACGTTTATGTTAGAATTTTCAAACTATTCTAAAGCTCTTTTATAACAAGTATAGGCCCATTTGTATGTTTGATAAAAGACTGGAAAACAACTATTGAAGAATTTTCACTACTGAGACAACATAAATCAGAAATTAGGGAGATGTTGCTTCTGATATAAAATAATAATCTTATGATTAACTAGTTAATAATATAAAATAGTAAATGAATTATAGTTATAGTTAACTAGTTAATAATATAAAATAGTAAACCTAATTATGTATATATATTTGGATTAGGGGTATTAGGGTAATCTTATAGTTAACAAAGACATAAATTTATTAGAATGTAAAACAGTAAAACTTACTCATCATTTTGAAACTACATTTTTCAAATTTGAACTTCAAGTTTCCAAATTGTGGAGTTGGAACCTATGATACTATCATTCTCAAGTAAGAAAACATTTCCTTTTGTTTTAATATTTTGTTGTCTTTTGATGTTTCTCTTAATATTTTGGATATTGATTATGTGATAATTTGAGACTTATTTTGGTGGTGATTTGTATATGGACACCAACTACAACTTAGACTTGTGTTTTATTCTAAGAAATGTTTGTCTTAATCATTATGCATATTTGATAATTCTAGTTGTTAGTTTTATATTTTATATGAATATGTTGAGTTTCTTGTGTTAGTGAATTTAAAATTTTAAGTGATTTTTAATCCATCATTTTTGTGTTAAATGGGTTAGAAACCCCTTTTGTGTTTAATGGGCCGTAAACGGGTTTTTCGTGTTAAATGGGTCATAAACGTGTTTGTTTTCGTGCCAACCCATCATGGCCCGTTTATTAATCGTGTTCGCTTGTCGTGTCGTGTCGTGCTACCCGTTTATTAAACAATTCGTGTTCGTGTTTAAGTTTCTGACCCGTTTATTAATCGTGTCGTGTTCGTGCTCATGCTTATCGTGTCGTGCCGTAATCGTGCTGGCCCGAACCCGGCCCGCGAACACGAATTGTCAGCACTAAATTTTTGGTGGTATTTCATATATATATATATATATTTGTATATAAATATATATTTTTTGAATTTGGGCTAGGGAAATTCGAAATCTGCGTCTTTAGATAAAATAGGGTGTGGTTTTACCGCTAGATTATATCTGCAATCATTTTTTTTGGGTATATTTGATACACTATAATCATATATTACTTTCTTTATTTCCAGGGGGGAAAAAACGACCTTCTCAATCTACATCGTGATCTATTCACTTCAAAGTAAAAATACAATAAATTTCACTTCAAACAAAAAAAAAAAAAAACAAAAAACAAAAACAAAAAGGCCCTGTGGTTATTAGTATTGTTTGAGGAAATTATAGCGAATCGCATATTTTATAGATACCTTTGAAGTTTATAGTATGTTTTTTAAAAGATGATAAATTATAACATATATTTCTGGTAAATCCTTAGATTTCTTTAAATTTCTAACAAATTTTGAATTTTCGATTAATTTATAACAACAAATTTATGTGCATAGTTTCATGTTCGAGAGAGAGAAGAGAAATGTGGAGGAGTTTTTTTTAAGTATCATGTGATCAAAAATTTAATTATGCCATCTATTATTATGTTTAAAATTTTATGTTATAATTTACTAATACTTTTTTCAAAAATACTATTTTGCTCTTTATCCCGTATTGTCTAACATTATTAATTTCAACTTCACATGGTATTGAGGCGAATTCCTTACCCTTAAATTCAAAAAAAAAAAAAAAAAAAAAACACAAGTAGCTCTTTAAAATAATTAAAATAAAATAAATCAACAGTAAATATCATTTATTTCAAAATTAATTTCGTGATGTCATTAAATTAAAATATAAGATTGAGGACCAAAGAACTATGATTTTAAAAATAAGGACTCAGGCACTAAGAGTTTAGGAGACTTGTAAATATGGATGAAAATTTTCCTCGTTAACCTGTAGGGGCCCATCTTAAATGGGACGGAAAAAACCCGATCTAAACAGGCATATTCCTCTTTACTCGTCCCGTTAGTTATATATTACTTTCCTATTATAAATATTGAACAAGATGTTTTATAATATATATGATTTCAAGTATTAAATTTTAACATTTTGATACATGAAAAATTGAATAATATATTTTATTTATTTATTTTAATTTAAAGTCTCATACTTATGTATTTTTATTTTCAAAATTTGAATTTGAATTTGTTGTTTTTCATATGGTGAAAATAGGTAATAGGATTAACGGGGCACCCTACGAGTATCCCAAACTCACGACGGGAAAACCCGTGCCGTCCCCGTCAATTTAAATGAGTTATGGATGCGTATGAGGAATGTTTTTATTCACAGGACAGGTTGGCCAGAAGACTACTCCATTCCTTGTCATCCATACTTGTAGAGAGGTTTGGAAATTTTATGATACAAGTTTACCTTCAAATTATGAGATTCCACAGATATCTTATTAAAAAATACAAATTTTTATCAATCTTATCATATTAATATCATATCAATTTTTAAAAACGTGAAAATTAACGAACTCGACTAAAATTTCAATAAAATATGAACAATATCCCTATAATATAATTATTTCGAGTCATCAATTTCAAGTTTAGAATTCTCCGTTATCTTCTTGGATTGCTTACACTCTTAAATAATTTAACAACTAAATTAAGTCTTAAAAAAAAAAAAAAAAAAAAGAGAGAACGAAACTGGCAAAGCCTAACAAACAGGCCAAACTAACATTCAACACCGGGCACCCAACCTTTGCCATGTGTCACTTTCCCATTGGCTACTCTTGTAACCCATTCCCTAAGCAAATCAGGCAACTATCCAGTACACACGTTTACTAAAGTCCACATATCCACACCGTTTGTACCTAAAATTTCATCATGTAAAACGTGATCTACGGTTGTAAAGTTTTGATAAAATGGAATCGTCCGCAGAGAATGATCTTCCCGGAAACCCACCTCGGAGGAGCACTCGTCTTTAAAAACGCACCTTCATGATCCTTCAAAAACGCCAATTCCCTCTCCCTCTCCCTCTCTCTCTCTCTCTTCCCTTTTCTCTCTCTAAAATGGACAAGACTTTTTCTCTCCTCGTCGCTTTCTCTCTCCTCCTCTGCTACGCCTCCTCAGCGTCGCCGCTCTCCGGCGAGCCGGACGGCGACACTCTGATTCGGCAGGTCGTCGACGGCGACGGCGAGGTCCTGCTCGGAGCCGAGCACCACTTCTCTCTCTTCAAGCGGAGGTTCGGCAAGGCCTACGCGAGCCAGGAGGAGCACGACTACCGGTTCGAGGTCTTCAAGGCCAACCTCCGCCGCGCCAGGCGCCACCAGAGGCTCGACCCGTCGGCGAGCCACGGTGTCACCAGGTTCTCCGACCTTACCCCCGCCGAGTTCCGACGGACCTTCTTAGGGCTCAGGAGCCGCCTCCGCCTCCCGGAGGACGCCAACAAGGCTCCGATTCTTCCGACCGAGAATCTCCCTGAGGATTTCGATTGGAGAGAGCGTGGTGCCGTTACGGAAGTCAAGAATCAGGTTCTTCGAATTTTTCTTTTTATTTTTGGTTTGATTTTTGTGAGCCCTAGGATATATCCATATTATATATATGCACATATATACATATTGTGTATATTTGTGGTCATGTTTATATACGTGTGTTTAATGATGGTGTTGATTTTGGATTGGGATTGAGATTGTGAGAAATTGACTGAAAGTGATGTTCTGATTGGATTTTTAGGGCTCGTGCGGATCATGCTGGAGCTTCAGCGCAACTGGTGCTTTGGAAGGTGCTCACTTCCTTGCAACCGGGGAGCTTGTTAGCCTTAGCGAGCAACAGCTTGTGGATTGCGATCACGAGGTTTTCATTCTGTTTTTCTTCATTTTGCGCTTTGATTATTGTTGCACTTGTCGTTGATGTTAGTGTTTTTGTTGTCTGCTGTTTTGTTTATCGGAAATTTTTCAGCTTTGTTACTTCCTGTCTACAGTCTACTTTGGTAGGGCTTTTCTGTTTGCTGATATTTGGTTTATAGTTTTGTGCGCTGATTATTTTCCTTGTTGTTTGGCTAATTTCATACTGCTAGAAAACTTCAATAACTAGGATTTTCTTTGCTCTGCTATGGTCTTGGAAATTAACTTTTGACTTTGTAATGTAAATAGGTCTGGTATGACTCTTATGGATGTGATGATTGAAGTTTCTAAATTTATCTGCTACACTGTTGCAGTGTGATCCAGAGGAGCCAGGGTCATGCGACTCCGGATGCAATGGTGGGCTCATGAACAGTGCCTTTGAGTATACACTCAAAGCCGGAGGGCTAATGCGAGAGAAGGACTATCCTTACACCAGTACTGACCGAGGGACCTGCAAGTTTGACAAGAAGAAGATCGCCGCAAAAGTTGCCAACTTCAGTGTTGTCTCCCTCGACGAGGAACAAATCGCTGCAAATCTAGTGAAAAACGGTCCTCTTGCAGGTTTGTTTACAATCAAAGTGAATTTCCATTAAACAGTTCAAAGGGCATTTGCTAATTTCAGGCTTTTGCTTGAATTGCAGTGGCTATCAACGCAGTGTTCATGCAGACATATGTTGGGGGAGTTTCGTGCCCCTACATATGTTCAAAGCGATTGGACCACGGTGTGTTGCTGGTGGGATATGGTGAGGCGGGCTATGCTCCGGTGAGAATGAAGGAGAAGCCATACTGGATCATTAAGAACTCGTGGGGAGAGAACTGGGGAGAGAGCGGGTACTACAAAATCTGCAGAGGCCGAAATGTCTGCGGAGTGGACTCCATGGTCTCGACCGTAGCCGCAGTCGACACCTCCTCAGAGTAGTAGGAACAATCTGATGCACAGATCATGCTGACCCAATTTTTCTGTACAAACCATGTTTAATTAAATGGCAATGCCATATGGGATTTCAGCTCTTTTTTTTGTTTTTCCTTTTTCTTTTCAAGACCTGATGAAATGGGAGGTGCGTCCCATCTTTTTAAATTTCTTTTAAGTGCAAATTTTTTCATATGAAATGTGGAAAAGTTTGAAGATTGTTGCTTTTACTTTAAGCATTGAAACGTGTGAATATTGTGTTAGCTTTGTCTTGAATTGCAAGAATCGTTCTGAACGCTTTCAATCCCCTACTTCAAGTTTTGTATAATAAAAATCTTCCATGTGTGCCTAAAAAAATAAAAATAAAAATGTAGATTTGAACGGGACGATATGTGAAATAAGTACTAGATAATCTCTACTATTTTTAAAAACAGGATAAATTTTGCACATAAGATACTACAGGCCCGTTTGGTGTATGAGTTTGAGTTAAGATTTGTAAGTTTAAATAGTGATTTTGGTTGACTTTTTCAAAAAAGATAAAAATTTTTTGAGGAAAAAGATAAAAATTGAGTTGATAGTGATGAGTTTAAATTTATCACCCAAACGCCCCCGTACTTTTGTTTCTGAGAACACAAGATAAATTTTCATGATTTGGCAATTCAAGTAACATGAGACAGAATAAATAAATAATTGACGTAACAAGTAAGTACAATCATTTAAAGTAAATACTTAATAGATAATAAATTTACCATTTATTTTTGATATATAGACTATTTATCTTACAATTATTTAATTCAAATATTTTAAAAACTTACTGTTTACTTTCTTCAAATGTTATTTACTGCAATTTCCTTTTTGTATATACCAAGCAAACTATCAATTAGCTAATAAAACACTAATATAATATAAATGAATAAAATAGACGTGTATATTGACTGCTCAGTTTTACAATTTATTTTGATATATATAAAAAGAACACACTAAAATTTCACCAAGATGGATATTTACCGAAATTTCCCCAAATTTTATCAAAAAAGTTTTTACGCCAAAAGATATTTCAGGACTTAAAGAAATTCCGAAATTTTCACTCAAATATTGAACATTGGAGAAGTTTGTCCATGATTTTACCAACAAATGATTTACTTAAGCAGCGACAAACATCACGCAACAGAGTAATAAACCATGGAGGGAAGATTTAAAGGCACTTTTTCTAACGTAAATATAAATATATTATTATCATTATTATTATATATAAATAGAAAGTTTGTTGAATAATTTATTATTACATACGGCCGCAAAAGCTACGACATACCAAAAGGCACAGGCCTAAGGACTGCTTATTGCTCTCAACAACAAATAAACAAAGCGGAAAGGGGATGGGGCCAAAGCTCCTAATATCCCCCCACCACCAACAAAGTTGGATCTAATCATCCCAATTTCCTTCGCGTCCAATTACAAATAAAAGAATCAACTTCAGATCCATACCTATATCCACAAGCAAACTTCACCGCAGCACTTAAACAAACAACGATGCAAATGCCTCAATCGTCATCATCATCGGTGATCGCAAATGAAAATGGATGGAACTTGTAACCATCTCCCTCGTAAAACTTGTTTTGGAACTCGACCCAGTGAAGACGCAATGCGTGTAGGAAAGCACTAAGCGTTTCCATCACTAACAGAACACCAACTGTGGCGAAGATGAAGACTATGATGCCCACTATAAGGATAATGACATTGTTGTACCTGTAAAGATATATGAAGCGAACATTTCCGTAATTTTGTCCTAAAAACCCAGTAAGATAGCTAAAGTCAAATGACTACCTATATTCTACGAACAAAACTCAATGAGCAAAAACAAGAAAATGAAATAGCTCGTATAAGGCATGCATAAACAAAAACAGAAAGCTGGATTTACATACCCCCAAGCAAGAAGCAAAACCTTCTCGTAGAAAACACTGGACAATTCTGAGTGAGCAAGGCTGCAAAAGTTGAAAGAACCAGGACAGAAATTGCACAGTTATCCTCAAGTTTTATAGATAAACAGTAAATTCGCATAAATAATGCATGCATACAAGTTGTGTTTTCCGCATGTGTAGAGATTGAGATAAATCAAGTTACTAGAAACTGACCTGAGCGCCCATAGACGAAGGTACGAAGCAGTGTTTGAGACTGCTCCAAGAACAAATTCTATGGTGTGAATTAGTTGGTGTACAAAAACCTCACTAAACTCGAACTCTTCGTGATTGTGGGAATCATGGTTTGACTCTACTTGCAAGCTCTCCTCTGTTTCCTCGATTAAAGTGTAAGATTGACCTTGGTGCAACTGTAAAATCAAATATCAGGAACGAAATGGTAAAAGAAAGAAAGAACATCATGGCGAAAACCAACATAAAATCCTTGGCATACATTTTCGTATTGCTTCTTCAAAAGAAAAGGCTTGGGGAGCAGCATCCATGGTACAGCAACAAGAGCCAGAAATAGTAACACAAGCTAGTAAGAAAAAGAATGGATGATTAGTAATAGTATTGTTCACATATGATTGAAAAATATATTCATGGAAGTGTGCAAGAGATAAAGTACCTGTATGGTTTTCTGCCCAGCAAAGAGCTGATTTTCACCCAGATCATCAGTTGGACTAAGGAACATGTATATCATTACGTGGTACAGGTCAGCCTGTGAACCACTGCACCACTTCACAAGGATGAGAACCGAAAGGTAGCCAAATAGACTGTTAAGAAATATCAGCTGAGGAAGAAATTGGAACCTGTAACATTGCAGCTACAATAAGTTGAAAATAATAATATCGGGTATGGAAGACGAAGGAAGCAGTCGATGAATATTTTCCAATGCAATTCATAAATGCACAGTACGTATACAATTTAGATACAATGGTCATTATGAAGGTTGTGGAGAAGCATGTCTGTTCTTCAACAAGATTAACGTTCTTCAACAAGATTAACACAGCTTACCAGATATTTATATTATTGCCAAAGTACACGGCATTGAAATAGCTCAATATGATTCCAAGGTTCATTTGGGCCACCCCAATAAGAATGGACATTTTCATCTTCAAAGAGTTGAGAAATGGCAGCTCACTGCGGCTACCATGCCATTTGGGGTCGAGCCCAAATGGATATGTGTGGCGCACTTTGACCAAACCCTCTGTAGTAGCATCTCTACAGGAAGCGTTCAAAGACCATCAAGAAAAGGGGGAGAGAAAAAAATTTTGAAGTTTACACATCTGAGACGGAGACCATAATTCTGAGACTTTAAATTATATACCTGCAAGAGATATCCCGGCAAGCATATGCCGAGCGGCCAAACAGTTCAAATGGGACAGAGAAGAACTCATTGTAGATCAAACCGGTGTAGATGGAGAAAACCGACATCATCAAAATGACATAACGACCCCCAAAGGTCATCTCCGTGATGTCTCCAAGCTTCTGTTAGTCATAATAATATTTAGTGAGATTCCTATTAAAAGACAATGATACCAAGAAGATGTGAAAATAAAGTGCACGGAAATGTAAAAGAACTTGCATAACGATAGATGGCTACATATTTCTACCTAGAAAAACAACATTTTCTAATTAAGTTTTAATACAGTATCCTAGCTGGGCAGCAAGTACATGCAGTAAACATTACTTTAATTACTAAGCTAATTTTCACCTTCTTTCACCCCATTTTTTGGGATATGGGCACATCATTTCATAGAAACTAGCTGAGGGTTAGACGTATTCCAGGTTCAATATAACCATTTTTCTGCCTTGCATATACAAGTATAAAGAGAATTAGACAAAGACAAAAATATTACCTGACCAGAAAGTTTCTTTTCCCTGACTATATAAAAGAGCGTTGCAAGTAACAAGCATATTCCATGCCCCCAATCACCAAACATGACCGCAAAAAGAAATGGAAATGTAACGATAGTATATACACCAGGATTTGCTTCTTGATACTTTGCCACTCTGCAACAACGTTGAACCATGATGTTTTGAGGGAGTGAGGAACTCTATGTTTCTATCAAATGGTAGCCACTTGGAATATGAAGAATCCAACAGATCAAAATTAAAAGAACATATGAGTAAAACCATCGGTTTTAATTATTCATAAGGTTTCTTAAAAATAAAATCATAGGTGAAAACAACAAAATAACTACCATGTAGATAATCCTTCAGAGATACTAATATTTTATTTTTTTTCTACTTCCCTTTTTTTTGTTTTTTTGTTTTTTTGTGTGTGCGTGCGTACGTATGTGAATACAAACCAAAAGAGCATATAATTAAAAGTTGCACCATGTTATAAGCAGGAAGTGATTCAAATTAACGAAGGGTACAAGACTGCCCCGCATTTGATACAAACACAGTTTTCCTGCATCTTTGTCCAAACTTATGCAGTCTGTTTTTTTATTTCAATCACGTCTCTACTTTCTTTATTACATTAATGTAACAGTTGCCTTTTTGACATCACACGGTTGATTGATTAGTCAGCTCCATGATTTAAATTTAAATATTAGCTGTTCAGATTAATAGATACAGAGTTCGTTAAAAAAAAAAAAAAAAGACAAGGGCCTATGGCAAAGAGAAGAACTTGTTATTAGCCTATTAATACCTTGTGGAAGAAAAAAAAATGGAGCTTACTATCTTATCACGTAATAAACATACAAAAGTAAAAATGGTAAGTAGCAAAAGATTACTATAAGTTAGTGATATTGGGTCAAAGCAATAAAGTTAACCATACCTATACTCAGGGACCTAAACAGGAGAAACGATTGATTCGACCACGTAATGGAAATTGACCTTATTACGTTTACACGCACTATTGTATGTTAACAAATATATAGAGAGCTGTACCACTTCAAGTCAATTCAAATGTTTCCTTTGATCAGTTATTATTTTCTTCAATTAGTAGGCAGAAAAGTAGCATAAGTTGAGTAAAACTAACCCATATGCATCAACAATTTCCTGAAAAGCAGAAGTGAATTTGTTTGTGCGAAAATATGTAGGCGGCGGCTCTCTTGTATCCAGAACCTGGAAGATAGCTCCAACTTGTGAGTTGGAGTCAACTGCTGCACGCTGTAAAGCATCCTGGATCTGCAATTAACAAGTCCAAGTTATAAGAAAAGAATTAAGATTGCACTATTTACTACCACGTCATAGCTAAAAACCAAGATTAAGGCCTGTTTGCCACGCTGAGAGCTGGAAGAGGCAGGAAAGGGGAAAAGTACCTGTTTGCTTGCAAAAACCGGACTCCAACCCTCTGCCACGAGACATTTTTTTGTCACATCAAGGCTAAGCATGTTCAAAGTGTGATATGTGGATTTCTCCTTCCTCACCTTCACACGGTCAAAACATCAAAGTCAAACAGCTATACATTTTGCAATGCATCCAAACACAAAATTTGCGAATTGAATTGATGCCTGTACAGGAACATGACTAACACACCAAAAGGTTCCAGCTCTCAAACTGCTCTGCAATAGCCTGTAACAAATTGCCTCGATGCAACAGTCCAACATCTATAGTAGTCTTTAGCTCTGAGAGTCTTGCTGAAACCTGGAATTACAAAATCTGATTCATCACAAAGAAATCGGAAAAAAAAAAAAAACCTAATGTGCAATATTGGCAGAGGCAAACAGTGACGAAAGCATTACAAAGACAAATCAAATAAGACACTGTGGCAAAGCAATTGACTTATTACTATGAACAAAACAAACAAATGTTCCATATACTCTCCCAAATCAACACAACTTATGATTGCTTGCTTGAGCAAAGAGCAACCTTCCAGCTAATAGTACTGATAATCCAAGCACAAGTGTAGTCCCTACCTCATTGATTGCTTGAACTTGTTTTCCTAGGTCCTCGGTAAAAGGATATCGATTTGCACCAAAAGCTTCACATATTTTAAGAATCTTGTACTTTGCTCTTTCTCCAGAGTAGAAAACCAGAAAAACATTTTTCTCAACCTGTGTATTGAATTTAGTAGTCAGAGACAAAAGACTCATGCAATAAAGAAAATATAATGCCAAGGAAAGAAGTTCAAACAACAATAATAGTCAACTTCCATGTCTAAAATAGAAATAAAGATCTTTATTAAAAGCTACATACTAATGATAGATCACATTATTATGCATTGAACATACAGTTTGCAATTAATCAATCAATATAATAATAAATAATTGATTAAAATTGATGCCAATAACATGATATGTTATCGCTATATTGAAATAGAGACAGACAAGGAAAGGAAAAACTTGGCTCTCGCTTAAATTTCTAGTTGAAGTTCCCCACTTAAAAAGAAAGGAAAAACCGGTTTCTCACTTAAAATCCTACTTATATCTGAAGATAAAGAATTGGTTGAGAACATCATCCATGTAGTTTTTGTCGTTTATAGTACATGGTACCGATAAAATACAATTGTAATTAGATATGCCTGTAGAAGGTATATAACAAGTTGACAAAAGAAACTAAGAAGAGGAACCTTTCAGCATAAAGAAGAAATTTATTCTCACATTTCAAAAAAGTGACAAGGATAGAAGTAAGTCTGTCTGATATAGAACAAGTAATACAATTCAAAAAAGTGCCTTCCAAAAAATTTTATAAAAATTTTGCAAAAAGGCAAAAGATGCTGAAAGGTGAAAACAATCAAGAAGTTGAGTTCTAGTCACAATTTTCAGACAAACGAAAACTAAGAAGCCCAAATACTTTTGAATTATGATTGATACAAAAAGAAAAAAGATAAGCAGAAAAAAGAAAAACGCATTTGCTTATCTTTTTTAAGGTAAATAAGCATTTGCTTATCATATTTCACAATTAAATACTATCAAGGAAAATAATATAAATCACCTTCTCTCCTGAAACAGGATCAACAACCGGATCCTCTACTACAGCCTGCTTCAGGAAAATATTACCCCTGGTAGCACGAAAGAGAATCCTCTCAAATGCCATAGACTTTTCCCTAGGAACAAGGCCAGTGAGAAACCCCAGCTTAACTTGCTTTGATGGATCAATTGACATTTCCTGCAAAACAGCCAAATATTAAAAAAAAAATGACGGATCAATCAACAACACTCAAATTACAATTATAATCAATGAAAGTTGGGTCGAAATGGAATCCCTGACAGGGTTGGAGTATTAGACTTGTTCTGTTCAATAGAGCATAAGTGGAATAAACAAGTATTTTATTTCAGTCAATCGGCCGGTTGCTTATCCTTCCTTCGGTTAGTTAAAGATTGCGGTAAATGTTTATATATATATATATATATATAATAATATTAATAATCATAAAATCATAGTTGAAACTCATACTTGGTCCGCTAATAAAGGTGTATCTAGTGATTCTTCACCAGTTCGACGTGAACCATATTCTCTTTGCTGCTCCAAGGCAATGCTTTGAGCTGAGTGAAAAAAATCACCAGCCTGAAAGGCATAAACAATATTTATCAGTTTGATACATGTTATACGTTATAATTTCATCTCAAGAGTGTTTTCATATCATGAAAATGAATCCATCTAATAATCCTTTTTTTTTTTTTTTTTTAAGAATCCAGTTAAAGAAACAGTGTAAATATTTAAATTTCTTCTTCTTGAAAAGGAAGGAAGGTACACCATATCATTTGTCATCCTTGTCATTTCTCAACATTATATTGTAGCCTACCAGTAGAAGAATTGACATAGGGAATGAACTACTAAAGCATATATGTGTCAGAGAATAGATGAACTTTCTGATCTCCAGATTCTTGATTAGAGAAACTAAAATGGAAATTTACAAGTCAAGAATGCAAAAGAAGACAAACCTTCTGCAGGACAAGTTTATATTCTACGAGTTCATTATAAGACCGTTGCAACTTTTCGCCATTTGCATTCATTTCAATAAGCTCTGCCTCAAGTTCACCAAGTTTAACCTAGCATTCCATACAAATGGCAATTAAAATCCACAACTGAAAAAATAATAGTAAAAAAATTCCAAGTGAAAGTCGTCTTCAACTCCTCATTTACCTCTAGGTCATCCAAATTGATATCAACTTGTGTTTTGGACACTTTTGGTGAGAAACCAGCCTTCAACATCTGGTCCTTGAAAAAACGCAATTTCCGTGCCCACTCTCCACATCTTTTAATCTATATTGGAAAATGAAAAATTAACACAATGACAAAATAATACTTTGAAAGATTCCAAACTTTTAAATCATTCTACAAATACACACGATAATAAAGCGCAGTTTGATTAGATCATTACCAAGACATCTGTGATCAGAAATGGACCATTATATACATATCGTTACTCATTGAAATTAAATGAAAAATGTGACATTTGGGGCTTGCTAGTTGATAAGTCTCCTTGAGTAGGCCAAGCCTCGAATTAAAAATAATAACTCAATATTGTTATTTTTACAAACTCAAAAGAGTTCAGAAAAAGCACTCGCAAGTTATCTAGTATCTAATATACTGAGTCAACTTGAACAGTATGAAAGTTAATATATGTGTGCCTTGGAATTCCAATGATATAAATAAACAAAAAGGAAACCAAAACTGAGCCTGGTAAAGCACATGAAGGAAGCACCTAACGACATATAATAACAGATGGATCTACTAAGAATTATACGTAGGCATTAAAACTTTGTGAATTTCCCTCATCAACCAAGTATTCTTTATTCTATCAGTTAACTTTAACTTTCTTCCAGGGAAAATAAAAAGAAGATAAAACTATAACTTTCTAAATCAAACTGCTTGTAGTTCTCAGTCAATAATTAAATTCACATCTATGGTGCATTGATATAAACTAATGCCAAAAGTAAAGGATATAAACGCACCTGAGTAGCATAAGTCCGCTGAAACGGGCTCTTCTCTGCATTGAGCTGGAAGAAAATAGAGTAGGAAATGTTAGGTGCCATAAACTGGAGAATCTTCAAAAGCAACATATCATAAATTTCAAATTAAGGTAAAACCAGGAAAGCATGGCAATATACTGTACTAAACAGGAGAACCTCTTAGTGTTTCTTTATTCTTTTCATCTCATTATTCTTTCCATATCAACATGTGTCATGAAAAGTATCCAAAGCATGAGTATGCATTTCCGGTTTTTCTGTTTTTCCTTTATTTAGTGTCTTATCCTTAGAAATTGCTAATTCTACAGGAATCACTCTAGGTTATTAGTAAAACAACTTGAGAGTCTCTACTTCTCCTTAACAAGTTCGTGAAAATGACGATTTCGGCATTATACTTGGATAAAGATATAATCTTTTCTTTCCATTGCAAGTGCTATACCATCTCAAAACGCAAAGTTCATCTCCTTTCATTAGCAAGTTCATGAAAATGCCCATTTCGGCATGCATACTCAGATAAACATACAATCTTTTCTTACACTGCATCTCAAAACGCTAAAAATTTATCCCCACAAGCAAACTTTTTCCTACACTAGCAGAAGAGATTTCCAATTGACTAATGCCCCAAACCAAAAGCAAACTTTTTTCCCACTCAAACTGTAAATTCTCGCTTCTAGTCTACCAAAAAAGTCTGGAAACCCTAAATCCGAAATTCGGAAAACTCAGAAACACCTAATCCACCGAAATTCGAATAAAAAATTAAGCTATTCATCCACAATCTGAGCAACTAAGTTCACACTTCAAATTCAATTCAAACAAATTCTCCAGCAATTTCTGACTCGAATCCTCTCAATCCAATAATCGAGCCCCTTTTCGCACAATTGAAACGACCAAACACCGCATGATCGATCAACCAAGGAAAAATCATCCCCAACCAATCCAACCACATCCAGCGATCCAGCTAAAACCCTAATTTCCAAAACCACACCACAAAATCCAAAAGAAAAAAATTCGATCGCGAATTCCGCTCACCAAAAAAAAAAAAAAAAAAAGACCAAAATCGAAATTGAGAAATGGAGAGTGGAGAAAGAAAGAGTTAGAGAGAGAGAATTACGTCTTTGAATTGGAGAAGGCCGAGGTCGCCGAGGTAAGAGACAGTGAGGTGAGAGGACTCGATGGGGATGATGAGCTGAACCAGCTGCATCGGCTCCGACCTGAACAGATCCATCGGCGGACAGCACCGACCCATCGCTCTCTCTCTCTCTCTCTCTCTCTCTCTCTCTAAGTCTATCTCTTTCTCTCTCTAACCCCAACAGAGGCCGCACACAAGAGCAGAACAGAAGAAATCAATCACTGTCTTCAGAGAGAGAAAGACCGAAAAAACTGTGAAAAGAGTTTTTTGGTTACTCGCCACAAGCTTCCACGTCCCTTTTTTTTTTTTTATTATTGTTCCGCCCTCATCACGGAAAACTCTTTGGATTATTATCGGGAAATTTCTCAATTTTTTTTTTTTTTTCTCAACTTGGTTTTAAATAAATTCACCATCTTTACCAAAATAACAATCTCAAAAGTTAAAATTAGTAAAATAATTTTCTTTTATTTTTACATAGAAATAACCACGATTAGTTGCTCGATGTCATTTTATTAATAAAATTTTTTAGATAATTTTAAGAAAATAGTTTCGTCATTTTGTTAAGGAAATATTTTATTAGATAATTATATATATAATTTAACAGTAATTTTATAAAGACTTTATAAAGAAGTTAAAGAGTTTGAAAACTTCAATCACCAATTTCAAAAAAAAAATATATATATATATATACATTATTACGGGTCACGAAATAGATTTTCGTTTGGTAAATGTACCCAAAAAATATTTATTGTCGTAGTCACACTTTTTAACTTTTTATTGAAATTTTCTTATGAAAATAAAAATGTTTAACACTTATTTTAAGTTAATCAAATTTTTAATTTTTTTGAACTTAAGAGTTGAAAATTTCGAACTCTTCACTTATAATAATTAACAGATTGATTTTCAATTTGGTTTTTGATTAGTTATTTTTAGCTAAGATATATTTTTTTCTGGCAATAAACAAAAAAAAAAAAGAAAAAAGAAGAAAAGCACTATAGGTTTTCTAATTTATCAAAAGTAGACAAATGATGAGATTGAATGCCAAAAATACAAAATTGCGGGACTTATTGATCAAAAGAATAGTTTAATAAATGATTTAAAACACCAAAAAAAAATTAAAAAATGTTAAAGTTGAATTTTTTTTTTTTTTTTTTTTTTGAGATTTTTCTAAAAGAATGAAGAAAAAAGAGTTATCAAATAAAATAGGATAAGTTTGTGGTAGAGATCAAGGGTCTCTACCGGTACATATCATTTTTAAGCCGTTGAGATTTAATTGAACGGTTGAAACGTTGTTGGTGCATCATACTTATCATACACCTTACCTCATATTATCCTTTCCACCCAAATTCCTCTCCGTCGCTAGCGACCTTCCCGACGGACGCCGACGACTCACCTCCGGCCTCCCACCACCGGCCCCAACCCCGATCGGCAGCTGGCGAATCCTCTTTCTCTTTCTTCCCCTTTCTCTCTTTTCTCCTCTCCCGCGACGACCCACCTCCGGGACCCCCCCCCCCCACCGGCCCCGCTGGCCCCCAGCCCGCCCCCCAGCCCCCCCACCCTGCCCGGCGGCCCCCCTCCCTCGACCTCCCCACCCCCCCGCCTCCCATTCTCTCTCTCTTCCCTCTCTCTCTCTCTTCCCCTCTATCTCTCTTCCCGACCTTGGCCCCCCACCCCCAGCCGCCCGGCGCCCCCCCATCCCACCCCTACCCGCGACTCCCCCTCTCTTTCTCTCTCTCTTCTCACGTCGGGGGTGGTGTGGGGGGGACGGGGCTGGAGTAGGGTAGAGAGAGAGAGAGAGAGAGGGGAAGAGAAAGGGGGAGGCGGGGGATGAGGGCCGCCGGGCAGGGTGGGGGGGGGGGTGCTGGAGGTGGGTCGTCGCGGGAGAGGAGAAGAGAGAGAAAGGGGATTCGCCAGCGGCCAGCCGGGGTTGGGGCCGGTGGTGGGAGGCCGAAGGTGGGTCACCGGCGTCCATCGCCGGATGCGGGAAGGTCACCGGCGACGGAGAAGAGTTTGGGTGGAAAGGATAATATGAGGTAAGGTGTATTATAAGTATGGTATACCAACAACGTTTCAACCGTTCGATTAAATCTCAACGGCTTAAAAATGGTATGCACCGGTAGAGACCCTCAACCACAGACTTATCCAATAAAATATATATAGTTTGTTGTTTTCTGAGATGATTATTAGTGCTCTCCCGTCGTCTATCCCTTTAATTATTATAAAAATCGCAAGATCCGCAAATAAAAATTATATTAGATGAATGAGTCTAAATTTCATTTGGGTCTCAATGTGTCATTTTTTTTCCCCATAAAATGATATATAGATTTAAAAGATCTTACGATAATTATAGTTGTATGCATAATTTAACAATATAATTATAGTACAAAATGTAGAGTTTGAATCTCACTCAAAAAGTTGATATAATAATAATTTAAGTGCTATTATATAACAAAATCATGTAGTCTTTAGAGAGAGAGAAAAATTTCGTGGTTCTAATATCTAAGGTTACACTTACAGCCAAAAGAAAAGTCCAAAGTTCTAGCTGTGACATAAATAAATTATTTATAGCAAAAAGACAGGCAATTTAATTTAAATCATGTGTGAACTGCGTGGTTAAAAAAATTGTTCAACCAGTTTTATTTTTTGGTAGCAAATTGTTCAACCAGTTTGTAAACAAATATACGTGAAATCCCTAAAACATATATATATATATATATATATATTTCAGTGAAATATATTTACCAAAAAAAAATATCAGTAAAATTTGCCGTTTTCCCAATTATCTACACACTACAATGTAACCCCAATTTAAATAATCTAAGTTTGAAAATAAATTTAGACAGTAAATTTAATATTTTGTGAAAGAAAATATTGTAAAAAAAAAAAAAAAAGAGTCTCAAAATGATTATCTATATGAGCTTATAATGTGTTGAAAATGATTATAAAAAAAAAAGGGGTACATTTTTCTTTGACCTCTTTGAAGGCATTCAAGCATCTTCGGCTTGCCAATGAGACAGCGGGGTTCATTTTGAAAAATGCACTTTTTCAGTAAATGAAGGAAAAAGACATGGGCTTAATTCCACTCCAACCTTTGTCAGAATTCTATTAAGTTTAATTCCTAGTGAGAATTGAGCTCACAACAACAAACGAGCCCAAATCACCAGATGTTAAGTGTACAAAGTTAACTGTGATCAGATTCCATAACGAGCACACAAGAAAAACAAAACAAAAAAAAAAAAAAACAAAACAAAATAACAAAATAACAAATAAAATAAAATAACAAAATAGCAAAACACTGTGGTTTACCACTTTTCTTTTGCTCCTGTTCTATCCCACGTCTTGACCGCCATGAGAGGAAGGAGTACAGCATGCTATAACAAATATTTAAAGAAAGAGCAAAGGCAGCTTTCATTTTATTTAGTGTAAAGGTATTTAATTCTGTTCCTTAAATTTGTTATTTTTTATAACTTGTCTTCTATATATTTAATTTTGATAATTTATCACCTAAACTTTTTTAAATTATTACAATGTATTCCCATTTAATTAATTTTATATTAAATTAAAATTTTGAATTTGAAAGATTTACATTGGGATTTGTATAAGAGTTGGAAAATTTTGTTGAAAATATCGTTTTTGGTCTTCATACAAGCCGTACATGGTTTTTTCGTGACTAATTCAACATAAAATTAAGCCCCTATAAGATACATTACAGTAATTTAACAAGTTCATGCTATACAAAAAATAATAATAACAAGACCAAGGAACAAATTGTCAATTAAAAATTTAAGAGTTAAATTACTAAAAGATGACAAATTTAAGAGATATCAATACTAAATACCTACCGTAAATATAATGCTTATTTATTTATTTATTTTTGGTATGTAGACACCCTATATACATCATTCCTCTATTAACTAACCTTTTTTGGCATGTAAGCACCCTATATGCACCATTCCTCTATTAACTAACATAATTACTAACTTTTTACGCCGTCTAAGGATCGAATCTTAAACTTATAACTCCTGACCCCATACCCCCCATTCCCTCATTATTGAGACTAGACTAGCCCCAATGACTTATTTTAAACATTTTAAAATCTTGCTATTCATTTTTTTTTTAGAGTTTGGTAAAAATCTTGCTATTCCAATTTATTTGAATCCATACAATATCAGCAAAATAAATAAATACTCGTGATTTAACAATTAGAAATCTGTTTTCCGGACTTGTAACGTTGTAAGTGAAAAATAGAGGTTCAAAGTTATATATGTCCTCCCAAGCTTGAAGATCTTAAAAAAAAAAATAAAAAAAAGGGGAAAAAAAAGAAAGAAATAAAAACTAATAGGACAGAAGCATTTACAAGTACAGCACAAGCCACCTATAACTCTGTTTTAGCCCCAAAAAAAAACAAAAAAAAAACAAAAAAGGTTTCCCATAACTCTGGAATTGATTGAATTAGCATTACACATCTAATTAGTTAAAATGTGGGGGTGGGATTTGAAATGATGTTTTACAGCAAAGTTGGGCATAATAGAATATTATCTCCTGATTAAATAACTTGAAGTTGGGGCCATTTTAAGTCCATCAAATCTTGTTCTTGTGATTCTCTTCCCATTTTCACACTCTTTTTATAGTGTCGCCATGAAGAGATACAAATCCCTCGCTTGCCAGTGTGGTAACTGCATTTCTCAGCTGCAACAAAATACCAGTAAAACAAAAACCAGTACTTAGAGTGATCATTCAATCCATTTTCATTTGTGAAAAAAATAGATAAATAGACAGTTTTTAAATACTTATTTAAATAAATGATTGAATTTTTTGATTTACCGAAATGGCCATCATATAGAGATTTATCAGTCATGTAACTAATCATAGTCATGTAACTAAAGATATATATTAGCACTGGTCGATCACTGATCAACCAAGGTCCATCACTGATGACTAAATTGACTAATTGACAATTTTTTAAAAAACGACAATTTTTCTGGTTTTACATAATTTCAAACATTTGTTAAAAAACTACTTAAAAAAAGGCCATTTACCCAAAAATCTCTTTATTTTTATGTTGTGTTAGAATCTGCACTTTAATGAGAGAGAGAGAGAGGAAGAGCAATATATACTAACATCATTGAGGTGAAATCCGCTGCCAGAGCTCTGCTTCTTCAATTCCTCCAATAACTGCGGTGAAAGCAAAGCAGATTACATTACATGTTAGTTTCTCGAGAAAATAAAGGAAAATGAATATCTACGCCTCCTAGTTAGCTAGACAGACCTCTAACAAGCGCATTGAGGGTCCTCCTAGCTGCATCTTCTCCATGATCATGTTGCGAGTTGCTGTTAACAGACTCTCCCGTCTCATCCTTTCGCTAGCCGAGATTCCAGTCGTGATGAGATCCATGTCGATTGTCCCTTGAATTTGAGGATTAGAAAGAAACCCATCAGGTTTGGTTTGTCTAAGTGGGAGCTAAATCGTATAAAGAGTTTGGTCTAGTTTGAAAACTACCAGTGGAGTGATCTGTTGCTGACTGTTGCATTGCAACTTCCAGAAGCCGAAATGCCTCAATTACGTCATGCTTTTCGACCTGCATATGCATCATAGCATAAGTTCAATTTCTACCTGTGTTGACTGTTGTGTTAAGATACAGCGTATGCTGTTAGATCCAGCGCTAAGTTAAACTCACCACTTCTGAAAAACGAATCCGAGCCAAGGCTTCACTAAGACGTAGCAAACTTTCAATCTGCCTCGGCGTCGCAGTTATAACCTGTTCATTGATCAGCCGAAGGACATTATTGAAAAAACAAGCAATTGATACCAGAAAAAAAGTAAAATGTTAATAAGCAGTGACGATGACAAATAGATTGAATCAATGTTGGAATTGCAATAAAAAGGAAAAAAAATTTGAGAAAAGAAACATTATTTTTATCTAAAAACACCGTAAATTATGTCTGTCCTGGATTAATAATTGAATGTTTGGTGTCATGAGTACAATTGTTCAATATGGAAGAGACATATAAAGGTAGCATTTCTTTTTCTTTTTTTCCAATTAAGTTGACATGCATAAATCTTTTACCTTTTTGCTACTGCCCGGGAAATTTCCTCTCCTTCTCAATTCAACATACCCTCGAGTCAACTCTTCAGCAGCTTCATCCGATAATTGTGGATGAATATGCTTTCTGGCATAGCTTACATACGCAATCAATGTAGGAAGGTCCAAGACATCCTGCTGTATGCTCTGCAAGCGGGGACACAGTATTTTAAACATGAACAGAAACTACAAAAGATTAAGCCCGTAATCGAGAAAGTTTACAGACATTTCACTGACCTCAGGATCCTCAAAATGCAATGAAACGATATGCTTGGCAAGACGCCTGTCATTTTGCTCATCAGCCTTGTCAAGAATTAAGTAAATCAGATCAAACCTGTGAAAGTATCAAAGACCTAGTCAAGGTCATTATCGCTTCTGAAACTCAGTGTTAAAACTGAAATAGTTTTCCCCATTTACCTTGGTTCTACTTTTTAAACCTTAATAATCATGTCACATCTTAGTTTTCATAACAGGGAAATAGTATCTACATCTGCTTACCTTGATAACAACGTAGGAGGAAGATGTATGTTGTCAATCACAGACAAGCGAGGATTATAGCGTGATCCACTTGGATTTGCACAAGCTAATACGGAAGTCCTAGCATTGAGAGTAGCGATGATTCCTGCCTTTGCTATGGAAACAGTTTGTTGTTCCATCACCTGTGGAACATGTGTGATTAGTAATAAAGCTATCGCAAGATATGGGGAAAAAGTACAAAATTTTTGGTAAGATCTATATCGAGTATCGTATAAATTACAAACCTCATGCAACATGCTCCTTGCATTGTCCGACATTTTGTCAAATTCATCTATACAGCAGATGCCTCTGTCACTCAAAACCAAGGCTCCACTCTCCAAAACCTAACGAGGCATAAAAATAAATTTACAGTTAAGTCACGTGCTTCTGACAGATAACTAGATGGAGAAAAAAATATCAAGAATCATCCAGAAAGAGTATCATACAGTTTCTCCGGTTTCAGGATCTTTGGTAACATAAGCGGTTAAACCAACAGCTGAACTCCCTTTTCCACTCGTGTAAATGCCACGGGGAGCTAGCTTATGTATGTACTGGAGAAGCTGAGACTTACTGGTTCCAGGATCACCAACAAGAAGAATGTTGATATCGCCACGGAAGCTAGCACCAGATGGCAACCTCAAAGCATTTCCACCAAACAACTGCATTGAGAAGTGTTAACATAAAAGACTGGTAGCCCTTTTATACATCCATCTATAGGGTCTTGGACTATCAATAACGATTTTCATTAGAATTTGGCTATTTGGTCGACCCTCGTCCTTCAATAATGATGATATTAAGGAATAACTTAAGACAGACTGACCACTTTCAATTGTCAAGACAACCAAGGCAGCGAGTCAAATCATCATGGTACCTGACAAAGAAGGCCCCTTTTGACATCATCCAGCTCCCAGATGTTTGGTGCCAAAGATCTTGTTAATCGGTCATATATATCTGGCTGTTTTGATAGCTCTTTCAATTCTTCAACCTTCAATTGAAGCAAGGATATGGTTATGTGGGCTGGAAATAATCCGGTATATCATAACAGAAGGTAGACATTAGATATACCCGCTTCTCATCAAAAAGGACATCTTCTGTGCTTCCACCTGTGGAATTATCAACTTCCATTGGATCATCTACAAGCATTCTTGACTTGTCAGTCTTTTTTATATGAAGACAATCAATGTATGTCTGCAATTAAAAGAAGAAAAAAAATTACATTATGACCATCCAATGACCAAAGCGCTACATATTGAGTAGAGACAAGGGTAGACAAAATACCTTGAATAATGATTTTACGGTTCTCTGTGTAGCTCCAATTCTGACGGTCATAGCCCTGTAAATCCCAGTAACCTATTGAAGAAGAGAAACTCATTAAACAGAAAACAAATTCATTTCCATTCTTCTAAAGATCACATGACATTTTCTGATATGTCATTAGAATATTTACCTCAACTCTGTCTCCTGGTTTTCCAGTATCAACCAGTTTGTCATGCATCAACAAGCTAACTGTATGTGGCGTTCCTCCCTCCGGGATCTCATCAGGAGTCTCCTGGAGCCTCACAATCTGCTTATCGGTAAACCTAATTTTGGAAGCAGGACTGGTTAGCAAATCATCATTCCTCGCATTTCACCACCAAAACTTTCAATCTCCAAGTAAAAAGAACCATTTGTTAAACAATTTCATCCATTTTCTTAATAGATGTCGTTTATTACTCATTCTTTCACACCCCAGACCATTCTTTACACGGCCTAACTGCCAATAGAGGTATGGAATTATAAATTCACATAAAGCAAATGAAGGTTGTGACTGGTGGATTCAGAAAACTGTTATAATCCATTCCAGCAAAAAAAAAAAAAAAAAAAAAAAAAAAAAAAACACACACATACACACTAATAGTCCGAGACCAGTTATGTGCTAACAAACCTTATAACAAGCAACAACCAATCAAGCTCGAAATGTAAGTGCAAAATTTTATTTCTTTCACATGAATGTTTATTCAGAACCACATGAATATTTCAGAACCTGTAGTGTGATTGCCAAAACATTATACCGAGGTTTTTTTTTTTTTTTTTTTTTTTTTTTTTGAGCAAAGGATACAGATTCCCATTTTACTGCTTAACATCAGTTACCTTATAATCATTAAAAGCCCAGGCTACTCTAACCAAAGCTAAACATTTACCTGCATCGGTTGTGAATTAGCGTCATGGAGTTCCTGGCCTGACACTCTTCCTTCAAGCATACCGTGGGTTCGGTAATTCGTCCTGTTAAAACTCAGGAGTCAATAACAGTGAAGACATTTACACCATATACCCAAAAAAAAAAAAAAAAAACAAAAATCCAATAAGCATAACTTCTCAATCAAAAGCTACCTTTCTCTACAGGTACAGGCTCCGAGTAGTAACCACACACAAGGCATCTAAATATTGCTTCTCTGATTTCGGGTATTATCGAACTGCACCGGATAATCATTCCCTTCAAAGACACCATTCTCTCAATATCTAACTTATAAAAATCATAAAAAGGAACCCAATTAGTACAAATCTCCGTTAAACAAAATAATCAACAAAAATTTAAAAGGCAAAATGAGAAAAGTAAAGAAGATACTGACCAGAAGGGTTTAGATTTCTCATTGATGTTGAAGTTTTGAGGTTGTAGATCCGAGTCTGGATGTGCTTTTCAAATAGAGGTTCGAGAAGAGGCACCATTTCCATCAAAACAATGTCGAAAATTGCGAGGACCTCGAGCGGATACCGAACCATCTTCGCGTACAAATCGGAATCGTAATCAAACACGTCGTGCGCATTAACATCCAGCGAATCTCCCTCGATTTCAAGTACTCTCTTGATAGCATCAATGTACTTCCCTTCCAGGTGGAACTCCCCGTCCGAAGTCTGCGACGGCTGGTTGCGGAAATTCTTCAAAAACCTAACGATCGCAGACTTGACGTCGTTGACGCTGATGTTGGTGCCCCAGACAAACGTGGGGCGGTCCTCGTACATGTCGAAACCCTCGCCGCCCTCGGAGGAAGGCGGCGCGTCGTCCGTGGACGTCGGAGTGGCGGCTCTTCTCCGGCCGGAAGTGGAATTACGGCGAGTCCGTGACGGAGTCGGGGTTCCTTCCGAGGAGGCGGCGAAACGGGAGGACGGCGGCGGCGGAGGGGAGGCGAATGTCGAAGGGGTAGTGGATCGGCGCCGCCTTCTACGGCCGGAAGCATCTCCCGGAGACGAGAAGGTGTTTCCGATCGGACTAGAGAAGGAGTCATCGGGAGAGGAAGGACCTGTAAATGAAAACACCAGAAATCGCTAAGAAATTTAGGTAACTGGACAGACAAAATCTACGAATACAATTCTGTATATATAAATATATATTCATATATATAGAGAGAGAGAGAGGAGGTTACCGTTGTTGAAGTTTCCCTGAGAAGAATCGGAAGCCATGGCTAGAGAGAGAAAGAGAGAGGGAGATGGAGAGAAAAAGAGAGACGGAAAATTGGGGGGCTATGGTGTGTTGGAGAAGATGAGAAAGCGTTGAATTTGGCGGGAAGAGGTCATGAGTTTCGCGCCAGAAAACTTTATGGGCTCAAATGGGCTGAGAATATCTAGAGAGTGGAGGCCCCTATTGACCCACAAAATGGGCTGAATGTTTCTTGTTCTGGATCAATGTACAAATGGGCTGGCCCATCTTTAACGACTCAATTTTCCCTCTGTTTGGATAGAGTATCTAATTTTTGAAATAGGAAATTTTTTGCAAAAGAATATTTTTCTTAATTTTGTGTCTTTCTTCTCATTTTGAAAAAGAAAAACCATCTTATTTTCAAACATATTTTGTACAATATCATTTTGGAAAAAAAATTGAATTTTTTTAAAATCTTCTCATAATATACTATTTATAACACCATTTCTTCTTATTCCAAACAACTTTTTGTTTTCAAAAAGAAATTTTTTTTACACATTCAAACACCATATTATTCTCAAAATGAAAAAGTCAAAATAAGAAAAATTTTCTTTTCGAAAACAGACACACAATCCAAACGAAGCCTTAAACACCTTTTTGAGAAAATTAGAGAAATATCTATTATTTGGACACCTCCTTATAATTTTGTCATCTCTTACATTAAAAACTAATAATTTTACCATTTTATATTTTTTAAAATTTAGTTCTTTTTTCTCTTCTTCCCTTTTTACCCTTTTTCAAATATTTCCATCAAATTCAAACATTTTCATTATTTTTCCTTCTCTCTCTTCAACCTAGACTGCATTTCTCTCTCTTTCCCCAAAACGTGAATCCCAGCCCCCCCCCCCTTTCGACGACCCTTTATTTTTCTCTCCCCTCTAATGATCCATTTCCCTCCTTATTGCCCTCTGGTGTCCGATCTTCTTCGCGGTCATCAATTTCTCTTGGATCAAGCTCCGATCTCCTCCGTTGTGAGCAACCGTCCTTTTCACCTCATTCTATGATCGATCTTCGCATCACAATCTCTGACTAATCTAAAAGTCAACATTTTTCTTGCATGTTCTTTGGTCGCCATTGGAGACCTCGATCTTAATTGTAACAGTCATTAGTCCCTAGAAGGAAAATGATAAGTTGTGCATTCCCACAATACTTGGGGATGGATATATGTGATGGTTCATAAGTAAAGAGACCACATTTTAATGGTATGAGGCCTTTTGGAGTGAGTCCAAGAGCAAAACCATAAAAGCATGAGGCCTAAAACAGATAATATTATACCAAAGGGAGGTACGGGTTGTTACAAATGGTATCAGGCTTATACCCAACCGTAAGTATGGCCAACGAAGACGTTGGGCCCCAATAGAAAGGGTGGTTGTGACAATCATCAGTCCCTAGAAGGAAAATGGTAAGCTGTGCAATTTCACATCGCTTAGAAATGTATATATGTGATGGTTCATAAGTAAAGAGATCACCTCTTAATAGTATGAAGCCTTTTAGGGTGAGCCCAAGAGCAAAATCGTGCGGGCACAAGGTCCAAAGCAGACAATATCATACTAAAGAGAGATACGGGTCATTACAGTCTTCTTCTAGCTAGCTAATGTAGCCAGATCCTTGTCTTCGGAGGCCACCGGCATCAAAGCGACCAGATCTAACTCCACCACGACGATTGAAGTCTTTCGATCCATCGGCGTCAGAGATCAAACCAGACATCGTAGTGCGCTGAAGGAGATCTCATGGAGGAGATCGTGTGAAGTTGTCGGCGTCCAAGTGGCCAGATTCTTGTCATCGGAGCCGCTGACTCCAAAGTGGCCAGATTCAGCTCCATCTGAATTAAATCTTTGTCGTCAGAGGCCGGATCCACAGAGGACACCTTGCGAGAAGTAGCGTCATCATGATTCCATTGATTGTTCAGACTATTACAAGTTGATCGGCGAGTCCTAATGCTGTTGTCGGTAACATTTTCTATAGGGTTCGTTTGGTAAGTGAGTTTGAGTTGAGTTTTTGAAGTTGAAATAGTAAATTTTGTTGACTTTTCAGAAAAGACAAAATTTTTTTTGAGAAAAAGACAAAGACTTTTGAGGAAAAAGACAAAACTTGAACTTGGAAAACCAAGTTCAAACTTGGTTTCCAAACGAATACTTAAGACTTTTTTTTTTTTTTAATAGAGGATATCAGGTAGTAGGCCTTTTTTCTTTGGTTTTTAATATATTGCATCAAGTTTGTTCAAAATGTTTTCAATAGTTTCTCTCACTTTTTTTTTTATTTTTTTTTTATTTTCTTAAGTAGTGTATTTTGAATCTTTTTCTTGTTTTTCGTATGCAGGATAGTAGCAGCTTGCTGAAATTTTGGTAATGGTGTAAATTTGGTGATGGATGTTTGTTTTGCGTCCGATAAATAATGTCTTAAACTATTGTGTGTTTAGGACATCTTGTAATTTGAGGAAAATTACATTTACTTTATTTTTAGTTTGCCAACATTCTTAAAAAAGATTTCATGGAGAAATATTGAGATAAGTTGATGTGCTTTTTTCATGAGTTCTTAAAAAATAATAAATAAATAAAGCCAATGGGCAGCAAATTGAGTTCTGGAGTCTAAGTGCTTCTAGTTCTAGAACGATTTCTTTAAACGTAGTTTCGAAGGTCATCTTAGGATGGTGATGACAACTTTATATCTAGTGCTTGAGATTATACCAATTCTATAAATTATATTAACGAAATGTCTATTGGTTCCTTTAATCTAGTTAGTTGTCTTTCACTTCAGGAGGAGCTAATGTAGTTCCATCTTCAATAAATTTAGACTATATATATGTATGTTATATCTATATATATTCTATTTATTTATTTACTTGTTTTTTCTTCTCTCAATTGAGCTAAAAACGTAGTAGTATTTTGAGAATTAGTACGTGCAAGTGTTAATATGTCCAATTGATTTGTTTTAGTGGAACATCAATAGGCATTTTGGCCAAATCCGAAAGGTAGTCTTGCAAAATCCAAAAGGCATTCTGACAGAATCTAAAATGCATTCTAGCAGAATCTAAAATGTATAAGTATTCTGGTTGAATCTGAAAATAAATTCTAGTAGAAGCCGAAATACATTATGGTAGAATCTGAAATGCATTCTGACAGAATCCAAAAAGTCTCTCCAGCACCGGAAATGTCTAGCCATATTTATTGAAAATTAAAAAAAAAATCGTTAGAATCCAGTTTGAATTCTAACAGAATCTCTCTGGCGACCAGAGCTGGAAACGTCCAGCCATTTTTGTTAAAATTCAAAATATATATATTCTGTCAGAATCCAAAATAATAGAATCTCTCCGATGACTGAAGCTGGATACATCCAGTCATCTTTGTTGAAATATGAAAAAAAATATATATTTCGACTACCGACATCGATGCCGATGACCAGAGCCAGATACATTCAATCATCTTTGTTGAAATATAGAAAACAAAATTCCGACGGCCGGTCGGTGACCAGATACCGATCGGCGATTGGCTACCGGAGTCTGAAATATATAAAAAACATTATAACAAATAAAAAAGAGAAGAAAATAAAGAGATAGGGGTATTTTTGTCTATTTACTATTTTTTTCATTTAATAATTTAATTAAATGTTATGAAATGATAAAATTATAACCTTGACTCTTATGGTGAGCAAAATTATAAGGAGGTGTCCTATTTAGGGTATTTTTGCAAATCTCCCTACTTTTTTCTGTATAGAAAATTACATAAATAACCATATTTTTTTCAACAATTGACCAACATTACATTAATTCTTCATTCTTGACCAATATGATAAAAATTTTAATTAAATTTAGTTTAATTTTACATCATGTTAGTCTAGTGTGAAATTTTTTTATCATGTTTATGTAATGATATTTAAATTTGTGTTATTTATGTGTTTTCCCCTTTTTTTCCTTTCCTTGGAGAAAGAAGTATAAAACCTTATTAATAAATAATTGAAGTAAACAGTAGATCCTAAAATATTTGAAATAAAAAATGGAAAATAGTACATTTTTGAGGTAATTAAGTTATTTTTTTAGTAAATAGATTTTTAACATAGTTAATTTGCTTTTTTACTTCTATTTACCTCTAATATTTTAGAATATTGCTATTTAATTCGGTTAGTTTTGAAAAGTGCTCTTTAGTACTATATATATATTTTTTTTTTTTGTCAATGGGATTGTATATCACTTTTAAATTCTAGTAATTTATTTATATCACTTTGATGTGAGAATTACACTTCTATTTTCTACTAAAGTGATACATAGAAATCCCAATTTGTAAAAGTGGAATTCCTCTTAATCACCATTTGTTTTTTACTTTTTAAAAGCACTTTTAACTCCCGTTTGGATTTGAATTGATAATCTAAAATGAATATTTATTTAGGATAACGAAAAATGAATGTGATGCAGATTTTTTATAAAAAAAATGAAAAAGTGAAATTTGATATTGAATTTGAAATGGATTGAATTTTTTAGATTCATACACTTTTCTCTTTCTTCGAGACCAAAATTCAACCCAAACAGTACATTGAGTGGTTGGAGATCCCGGGATGGTTTAAATTCTTTTGGGTGTATTTTCTCGTTGCCATACTCTTCGCCTTGACTTATGTAGGAAAACTTACAAGGATATGTTGGACCATTCGTGTGAGATCATTCGAACTCTAATTTTGAATACTTATTGATTAACCAAAAATAATCTAATTAAATTGGTTAAATAAAATATTAGAGACAAAACATATTCTAATCTGATCAAATAAAAAGCTTAATAACCCCAACAAATAAAATATAAATACTCATACATGTATTGCCTTCCATAGCTACGAATGACCATAAAAAAAATGGAAAATTCCAAAAACCATTTCAAAATTGATTTTCTTCTAAAAGAAAATGAAAACTAATGTTAGGAATTATATCGATAGATAATTCCTTGTTGTCATATCGATAGGTACTATTTTAATTATTAGATTAATTTTTCAATTATCTTAATCTACGAATATCTATGATAAAAGTTTACAATGCGACATACATAATTATTTACGGTCATACTATTAAAAAAGTAAATCTAAAAATTAAAACAATAATATCTACTAGTATAATAAAAGTACAATTTCTGTGGTAAATATTTTTGTTAAAAAAAAAAAAAAAAAACTTTCTGTTTTGTTGTTTTCCCCTTTCTTACTCAAACCCCACAAGAAAATCTTGGCAACTATATATATATTTTCTATGTTCCCAAACAGAGACATATAATCTGTCTAAAGAGGAGAGGACGTTTATTCATGTTGAGTGAATACATTTGATTGAAATCTCTATAACCCACACGAGCGATATTTATGAAGTGAACAGACATTGAAATATAATGAAATTGAACTCTACTTAGCGTCTGCTTGCAAAAATACAACGCTTGCAACAAAGGGTGTTTTTCTTTTCTTTTCTTTTCTTTTCTTTCTCTTTCTATCTTTCTCTTTCTCTTTTTCTCTTTCTCTTTCTCTTTCTTTTTCTTTTTCTTTAAGAAGATCACTCAAATCTTGTTAGATGCACTCTTATTTGATATGTACACTGTAATCCACTAGAGACAAGCCACGTGATCATCATAGAAAAGAAAGAGGTGTCCTCTTTCACTCCAACAGCCAGATATGGACGTGACATTTCACGTTTATCCAACTATTGAATACAAGACAAGTTTTTCTTTTTTTATTATTTTAAATGAATCTACAAAACAATGTTACAATAATTTGACACCACAGCTTATATTTTTAAATGTTAAATTTTATCAAAACCATATTAAAATAAATAAAAAAATTATTACAATTCTGATAATTTTAAATATATATTTTTTTATAAAATATTTTTTCATATCATATCACATAATTCTCGTTAATTACTATTTATGTCATCAATCATATATGAATTCACTGTTAACACTTTGTCCAGAAGTATATTTGTCGTATTGGATGAGTGTCAGCATTATTAAATGCCCTTCTGTGACACTACATAATTTTTTTTTATTTTTTATTTATTTTTAATGAGAATGACCCTACATAATTTACCGCTATATGGGTGCATGCATTTATACATACTGATTTTTTTATTAAAAAAAAATATATGCACGTGCAGTTCTGGACCATTTTCGTTTGTCATTTATATAATCTTTTATTCACTTTGTTTTGCTTAACCATAATGTTCAGACAAATTACCAACCGAGAATCTCTGGTGTTTTTTTGTAATCATCTTAGCTGCACTATTCATTGAATCAATAATTAATAATATTTTCACAATAATATTAAAAAATACAATCGGGAAAATCTTCCAACCAAATAAGTCCTCGACCGATCCTGTCAATTGAAACTAACCTTGCTAGTGTGTAGGTTTGCTTTATATTCCCATATATGGGGACAAAGAAGCAAGAGTCACAACCAATTGATAATAACAAATTTCGAACGTCAGAAATAAAAATATTGGTCATTTTACTGAAAACTTATTCACACAACTAATTAATTAATGACACTAATGCCCACAGACAATCAGATTCAACATAGCTAGGAAGTAATTGGGTGGCCTTCCCCTAATCTCTAAAATCTTTGTAGTCGTTGCGTTTAAATTTGAACCGAATTTATCTCATGAGCCTGACATAAGACATCAAATATATATATTTTCTTTTTTTTTTTTAAATTAAAAAAAGAAATCATTAGTGTCATATGATCCCGGTCTTTTTATTATCTACGGAAAAAATCTTGAAGTCCATCAATAGGATGGAACGATCAAATGTTTGGCCCTGTTTGGCCATAAGTTTGGTTCAAACTTTTTTTTGTCTTTTTCCCAAAAAGTTTTTTGTCTTTTCTGAAAAGTCAACAAAATTTACTATTTAAACTTATAAATCTTAACTCAAACTTACACACCAAACTCCCCCTAAACATTTTATAAGTTTTTTACCACTAAAAAAAGGGGTAAAAATCCTACCACATTTTTGGGTGCAATACTTGGCCTCCTACCGACTTATTCTCATACTGTAGTTGCCCACATATCACATGGAGTGACATAATGTCCGGACTCTTATGGCATCTAGCGAATAGAGCCATTTCATTTGAAGTGACAAACTTGGTTTGTTCCTAGGTATCTCTTTGTGAGGTGGTGTTTATGTAGGTTATATATTCTTTGTTGTGTTCCTTTTTTGTTGCTAGAGAAAATTTTGGAGATTGAGCAACCGGTATTAACATAATTTTTTTTAGGCGTTATCAAAAGGATTGTCTGTTGAAAGTTGTAACGACAAATCCTACCCTTTGAATAAGCACCACATTATCTTTAGTCTTATCAAACGTGTTAATTGTCAGGAACGTGGGGTATATATAGTATCATGCATGCTAAATCGAGTGTTGCACTGAGAAGAATAAGCCTTCGTATATATAAGATTTTTAAGGGTATCGCTTAACACTCGAACCTCACAGACCTTACTACAATAATCCTTTACTGTTAGGCCACCATAATTTATGGTTATTTGTTGTGTCCCTCGTATTTTTTTTAAGGGAATCGTATCCCTTGCATACATGTGTTTTAAGTTTTAAATATCTCTTAATACAAAAAGGGCTTGTTTTACCATTTATTTTATTAATTTTGTTGTGTGCATAAGACAAGATCATTGATGTCATCCCGCCTTCATCTTCATCATATATAAAAGAAATCCCAAGATCTATTAATGAAACGTACATGGCTAAATTCAATTCTATTTGCGGGATAATAAAGCCATGTTTTAAGAAGACCTTGTATATTGAAATTTCAAGCATTCAATCATCTAAGTTAAAGAAATATTATAATAGGCTAAAACTAAAAGACACATCCTTTTAATTCATATAATATTATGATCAAGATCAACTGCAAGTCCATACGTCTTAAATTGGACATTTGTTCATATGCTGCTTTATTCACTATGATTTCGTCTCCTGGTGTTTTTGCATTCTCAAGTAGATACACACACGCACACACACACATACATACATATATATATATATATATTTATATATATATATATATGAACGAACTGTCTTTTTTTTATTCAACCCTTGAATTTTTGTTTTTTTGTTTTTTGTTTTTGTTTTTGTTTTTTGTTTTTTGTTTTTTGTTTTTTGTTTTTTTGTTTTTGGGGATAGAAATCCTCGTAGATTTAGCTCCTTCAAAAAAGACACACATAAACTCCTCCACCGCCCTCTTTCTAGATCCTTAGGAATAAATATAATCTGCAATTTATTAATGGTAGACAAATTCTGGACCTTTTCTCTTTTCAGTTCAAGAAATTAATAAAAATGTAGCTGAGTTTTAACATTAATAAGTAAGCCCTAATCATGATCGAGAACTTCCACATGAAATTGCTTTTCCTCACAAAAATATTGGACCGTCAATAATATACAATCAGCTTCTTCAATAAAAGAGAATAAGCAAAAAAATAATTGGCTATACCTCAAAAACAACTTATTAATTGCCAAGAAACCATATAAATATGAACTCAAGTCTGCATATACACATATACATACATATATATAAAGCAGAAAGTCTATCCAAGTGTACACATAATAGCTGTTTATTTATTGCTGAAGACATTGTATAAACATTTTAGTTAGTATTAAAAGCAAAATTTAAACGTGAAGAATTCGATGATAGGATTAAAAAAAACAAACCTGTATTGGTTATGAACCGTCAAACATTCATTAAGTTCCGTTCAAAGTGTGTATTTTCTAATATAATTCCAATAATCCAACAGTTTAGAAGTATGCGGATAATTTGTTGTATCTTACTGTGACATTCTCAAATTAAATACTAAGTTAAAGAATAGTTAGGAAGGCAGACAAATATGCTAATATTTGAAAAGAAAATATAGTGCAAGTCAAACCAAGTTTTAAGTACATGATTCATCAGCTATATAAACCATGTCTCTGTACTTAATGTTCGCAGAGGAAAAACAGTCTAAAAGTTACTGATCTGAGAGGAAAATACACACACACACACACACACACACACATATATATATAGACACAATATATATATATATGTATGTATATAAACGATCATAAATACATAAATGTTTACCAGCACAATATACATTCATTAAGAAACAATTGGCCCTTAACAAATGACCACTTATCATTTTTTTTTTGGTACAGACCTTACTACTTAACTACACAACCATGTAACTTGAATCAGTATTGTATATGGGTTATCATATGTCTACCTTACTCAGCCATGCTAATTAGAAAATAATTGAAACCATTATGAACCTTTAGAGATACTTCATTACAATTAAATAGTTAATGGAGACTATTGATTAGATTTTCCTCAATACTCTATATGTCGAACATTAAATGTTAGCCTATCATGAGGCTGGCTCAACAGATGGGAGAGGAGGAATTTGGATAGGAAATACCAAAGTTGAAACCTGAGTGTTTCCATTTAATAAAAAAAAAAAAAAAAAAAAAAGAAGAAGAAGAAGCTAAATGTTCACCTTAAATCAATATGTTTTCTTAGAATCATGAATGCCTATGTACTCTTGATCAACGCAGCTCTCTTTATGAGGAATCTAAATAACAAATCATGTTCTAGTCACAATTGAGATGTCATCATGAGAAGATATGGTCCTCATTATATATTTATTATGATTACAAATATCCACGATATTTCTAAAATTTCCGTGTTTGAGAGATATCAAAATATCTTTTAGGTGCAAATTATTCACTAATCCTCTTTCATATCCTCCTTGCTCCCTAGCTAGCCTCTTTAAGTGCTATAACTATATGTAGATCCATATATTCTAATAGCACGCATCAAATTCATCTATTGCTTGAGTTCTTTTTTAGTATATAGAATTAGCACTTAACTACTCTTCAAGCTTTCCTTGATACACTTTATAGATCATGAACTAATGAAGTTTATTATATGTCTAAGCTATAACAGGAGATTAAAAAAGGGTCTAGAGTTTTCTTCCTATATTTACTCGATCAACCTTTACCTCACAAACTCAATCTAAAATTTCAATAGCAATCACATGACTCCACATACTCCCCAATATTATGCCATATTTATCATTATATATAGATACAAACACACATACACACACATATCCATGTAGTGCTAAGTATTTTAGTAGACACATAAATTGTCTCTCAAATATGCAATACCCTTGATCGAAACTCATTCCCTTTGTATCGTATATACATATATAGATATATATATATATCTTTTCGCATATAAGTACCTCTCTACATGATTCCCAATTATGCATGCGCATGACAAAATATTTAATGTCTTCAAGACGAATATAATATCTGGAATTTCAACTCTAAAAAAAAAATGCAATAGTCCAGAAAATGTTATACATTATTCTTCTTTTGCAAAGCAAAAGGTACAATTATCTCGCCTTTGTAGCTAACCTTATTATTCTATTATTAATTTGCTTAAAAACTCATTACAGCCTTAGATTCTGACCTTAATAAAATGCATATATATTATATTTTACTACAAAGCAAAAGATCAATTATCTCTACACACACACACACACAAATATATATAATATCTGATCTATTCCCAAGTCTTTTCGCATACTATATTATATTTATATTAATAAAAGGACTTCATTGGACGTAATAGGAAAGTCATGTAGAAGGCACTTTGGAGAATCCATTGTATCATGGGGGGTTTTTCTTAAGGAGGTAATATAATAAATTCTCTACACTGGGTGGAGCCGCTACAAAGTGACTTTTTCCACAATATCAATGTCTCTCTTTTTTTTTTTTTTTGAAATAATCTTTATTTCTATTTATGCTTTCAAGTACAATTTAAGGATATATTCCACTCCTAGTAATGTCTTTAAAGGGTATCAATCTTTTCATATATTTAGTTATTGTAAGTAGCCCTTTTAATTAGCATCCAAGATTTTTTTCCCCCATAAATTTGTGTTATACACATTAACATATACACTTTTTTTTTAATATATACTAAGAAAGATGTAACTACTAGCATCAAGCGACTTTAATTAGTATATCTCAACTAAATTGACACGTACTAAAATAATGTTCATCCCGCACTAGAATCCCAACTCAAAGCTTTTAGAATGGAAGATTAATAATGTGTCTTTAATTATTTAAAGTTTTCTCAACAAAGTTTCTTGAATCCAAAAGATGCCCACCTTAGTTTTTTTTTTTACCCTTATTGGTGGATTATATCTAAAACATATATAAACTATCTTAGGGTTTTTTTATTGCTTTATGCGTACGATTATTATATAAGTATATATATATATACATATATATAATATAAGCCCTATGAAATATTGATTCCCTCTAGCTAGGCTCTAGCTACTTCTTAACACTGAGGACATCAAAATCTTTTTTACTATTTTATAAAAGCACATCGATTGCACATTCCGTACGTTTATAGTCATATATTATATTGCAAATAGAGTACTCTTATGAAGAATTTCTTGCAGAAAAAAATTAATTAAAACATCAATTTGATGGAAAAACCAAACTCATGAGCAAGCAAGCAATCAAAAAATATTTTTTTAAAAAAATCAAGAAGCATAAAAATGGAACTTATTCTTTTTTGTTTTCTCTTTATTACATTAATAACGTTTTGTTTTGTTTTGTTTGTTTGTTTTTTTTTTTTTAGTTAAATACATTAATAACGTTTTGTGGATTCAGTACACAATCATTGTAATAGTTAATCTAGAAACGAGGATAATTATTTTACCATTATTTTTCTGCACTAATTGTATATAATAATTACCTCAGAATTAGTTACTTTTTATCAGACATAGCTAGTTTACCTAATTTCCTTACACATACAATGTTTCCTCTCATCTTGTGTTTGATGCATGCACATCATATGTAGATACATTATATATATATATATTTTTTTTTTTTGAGATAAATTTTTTATATATATTTCGAACATAATATATGTGTGTGTGTGAAAGACAATATTATAATATTATCTCTGTAATCTTTGTAAATTGTCCAAACATTGCTCCAAGGAGGCAAGAAAACGGGTAAACCGGAAAAAAAGTGGTTCGAAGTTCATAAACAAGAGATTAATGAAGCAAAGGGCTAGCCTCTAAAGAAGAGAACTCACCATTTTACAGAGAAGATCATGTAAATCAGACATTGGAATTTGAACAAAAGCTACATATATCAAAACTATAATTAGCTCCTTGTGCATGTTTCGATAATATATATATATATATATATATATGACATATACACATTGTGTATATATATATATATATTTCTGATCTGTTGGGCTTTCGATTTTCTATAGAGAAAGCGTGGTCCAGATCTTCAACAACATGATGAATATCAAAAGGGTGGTATCTGTCCTTTACCTTTTCTCTCCCATAAATCAACTAAAAATCAAAGAAAAAATATATATTATAAAACCTAACGCGGTTCATGAACATTCAATATTGGACATATATATTAAAATTCCTTTGTCAATATAGCAAAAAACAAGTATTAATCTACATTTTATTTTTCCTTAAATTTTTGAACATTTTCACTTCCATTTTCTGTCCATTAATTCTTCACTAACCCATCAGAGAGTTTTGCAATAGAAAAAGAAAAGTAATAAAATAGAAGGAAAAAAAAAAGAAAAAAAAAAAGAGAAAAAAGAAATTACTAGCTGGGTCTTAAATTAAGATTTTCTATTTGGGAAAAATTGCATACCGGACATGAAACCACTAGGAGGGTGGAAAATCGGGTACGACGATGAAGAAGATCCGACATTAAATAATGGCCGTTGATCTGCTGATGGTGATGAAGAGCAAGCGCTGAGATTTATAATACCCGCTGTTGCACCTGATCCTCTTGTGGAACTAGTAAGGTTAAACAAATTAGGCTGCTGAAACACTACTCCCGGAGCAAAGGGGCTCTGATCACCTGCGCCGAGACTAGAGTTAGTAGCGCCGATCTGCTGCTGATCAGGCCCTTGATCGTAGAGAATGCCCTTGAACACGTGTCCTCCGATGCTCACACTCGTCTGATACGCATACTGATGATGCTGATGATGAACATCATGATGATGATTACGATGGTGATGATGATGATGAGGATGAGAATAAGGCCCACCATCGTCCACCATGGAGCTCACCCGTACCACCTGAAACGTTGCCATGGCGTTCACTTCCGCTGGGAAATTCTTTGCCTGATGATCATGATCATGATCATGATGATGATGATGATGATGATCTTCTAACCCTAGAAAATGACATGTAAAAAACGTATTAAAATTATTTTAATCAGACAAAAAAAAAAAAAAAAAGCAAAAGAGAAAGGTTGATATATGTAGTCACACAGATATATATATATATATAGATATATAGATATATATATATAGCTACAGTATTAATAATACTACTGGTAGGTTTAGCTTTCTAATTTTTTTCCCCCAAAAAAAAAAAAAAACAAGTAATTCTAATTTGTCAGAAATATAATTAGAATCCAATAACAACAGTAGGAGTACTACTGGTGCTACTATTAGAGTTGGGAGAGAAACGAGAAGGGGCTAGCTATGCCTCAGTTCCTCAACTAGTACTCTTCTCTTCTCTTCAACATGGTCTTATTGACCATTTGAAAGGTTTTCGCATATATTTACACATGTATAATCTCTCTCTCTCTCTCTCTCTGAAAACATTACAAGAAGAATCACTACGATCACCCAGTGGCAAATGGGTTTTTCTGTGTATATATATAAATATATATATATATATATATTATACCTACATGTACATACAATTTTTCTATCAAATATCTTCACATATACACATCTCTCTCTATACATGTATAAATGTATATGTATATATAAAAATAGATCTGTTTAGGTAGTAAATCTGAAAAGGATATATATAGATATATGTACATAATTAGCTAGGTTGCGTTGGGAACAGTGAAGTAGGTGTAGGGAGAAGAGAAGAGAAGAGAAGAGAAGAGAAGGTAGGAGAAATTAAAAAAAATAATAATAATAATTAGGACTAGAAAAAGACCTATACCTGAAGAAGAAGAGACCGGATTCTCTTTGAGCCTTTTAGGGTTAGTACAATAATTACTAGTAGACAAGTGTCCTTGTTGAAGAAGACCAAAATAATTACTAGTAGTAGTAGTACTAGGAGGCAAATTGAGAAGCTCATGTTGTTGTTGTTGTTGTTGTTGTTGAAGAAGTTGTTGTTGTTGTTGTTTTTGGCGTCTTCGGTACAAAGGAACCCAAGTGCTCTTAACGTGGGTTTGGCATTGAAATCCTTTGCTCTTGCAACAAGTCCTACACCTCATATACACACACTCCTTCTTCGCTTGGTTCCCACAATCTTGACATCTTATACTCCCTGATGTTCCTTCTCTCATCATCATTTTCACTCATATACAACCCATCTATCTATATATAGTTATATACCCTTTTTGCCGAACACAAATGGCAGCGCGCGTCGGGGCCGTTGGATGTGAAAATAGACGGTGCTGATGAAAAAGAAGGTGGGCTAGGATACAATTTCTCAGATTGTATCCTCTGTCTTCACCAGACATCCGGTCGCTGGATAACAGACCTATCCTATGTTTATAATTTCATATATACATGTATATATATATATGTATGTTCTTCTTCGGACTACAATTCGGATGCCAAGGGCGTTCGATTCTCAACCTGGATTTTTCCTGGTTCGCTCGCAGATACTAGGGGTAAGAAGGAAGAGAAGGAAGGGAAGAAGAAGGAGGAGGAGGAGTAGGAGGAGGAGGAGTTAGTTGTCAAATATTTATGGCTTTTTCTTCAGGTGGAGGATATATTATGATGTTGTTGTTGTTGTGTGTTTTGTTTTTTGGTTTGTGGTTGTGGGTCATTTTGGTAAAATAGCTAATTACCTTATTATATGCACAGCTTTTTCGGTCATTATCACTTTATGTGTTTGTGTTTGTGTTTGTGTTTTGTGTTTTGTGTATAAGTGAGTATATATATAAAGTGCCAAACAACTAGGAATTCTCGTTGTCCAATGGCGAAACAATTCAATAGTGGAGTACTTCATTATAATATTTTACACCACACGCCGCAATGTTGAGAATTTTTTTCTTCTTCTTCAATGTCATCAATTGTGGTGTTGAAGTAAAGGCTCCCATTCATACATTTGTACCCACGAACAATTCTTGGTATGATTATGAGTAGCGATTGTTTGTAAACGTTAAATCAGATCATCATTATTATTTTTTTTATCATGTAATTAAAGAATTATCATTAAAAAGAAAACAAGAAAAGAAAGTATAATACTATATTTTTTGTTCTCGATGAATAGAAAAATATTATATATATATATATATATATAAAGATCTTACAAACTTAAAATAGAAGAAGATGAAAACAAAAACTAGAAAAACAAACAAAATAAGAAAGAAATATCAAAAGAGAAATCCTTAAGTTTAACTCAATTAAATTTTTTTTTTTTCCTTACGAGCTATTAGCTTATTATAATAGGTATTTTTCTTTTTTGGCTCTTTGTTCAAAATTTTTTTTTCTCAAAGCATCCCGCTCTGTTAAGTTCTCCCACGAACCTGTAGTAATAATTTTCATCTCTTTTTGAGTGAACATAGGATTGTTAATTTCACATTCCTTTCAAAACTCTTCACATGCTAAGGACCTGTTTGGTGCACAAGTTTAGTTTGAGTTGAGTTGAAATTTTTAAGTTTGAATAGTAATTTTTGTTTACTTTTTCAGAAAAGACAAAAAACTTTTGGGGAAAAAATTAAAAACATGATGAAAAAAGTACAGTTTAGTTTTAAACCAAACTTACCAACCAAACGGGCCCTAAATCTATGGCCCTAGAGTTGCATGACTCCGTCTTGTTTTTATTTTTGGAATTCTTTTGTTTTTTGTTTTTTGTTTTCCCTATTTTTTGTTAGTTATTAGAGTAAACCCTTCATCATTCATAACTTGATCACCGAATATTAACGACAAGCATGCTAATCTCCTTGTAGGAATTGGAAAGAGAAATTTGAGGCTCAAAGGGATATACTTAACGGAAATCGTGCCCATACCAAAAGTGACTGAAATAGGAACACCTTTACCATTATCAGAGGAAAATCGACATCATATGAGGATTTAGGTTCTGAAGCCAAGTCATTGTTACATTCAGAGTTACCATAACACTCTTTTAGTTAATAGCACAACAATCAGATATTCAATTTGCAAGAAAACAATACTATATAATGGAGATTGATCACACCTGATCTGAGAAGTCAGTTGAATCACAACCAGCATATAAAAGGGCTTTCCAAATCTGAAAATGTGTGTAGACCAACAATAGCAAACATAGACAAGTTCATTGTTGAGATCAAATTGCTTTTTGGTCGAACTTAGTTGCATGAGCCTTAGATATGGATGCTATATATATATATATATATATATATATATATCAAAATTTGTACTGACCAGCTAATAATATCCATTGAGCGGATATAACTATCCAAACTACGCCCTTGTTTGATATTTAGGTTCAAACTAAAATATTACTATCGATTATTATTGTTGTTTTTTTTTTTTTTTTTTCTTCTAAATAATCAACAACAATTTTAACTAGTTTTGAAAAGTTAAATAACTCTGGCCCAAAAAATTTAACTCCAATGCATCAAACGCAAGTCGCTGGTGAGAGCTTGACCAACACTAGCATTCAAGTAGTATATATATACTAAAATTTTAAGAAACGTATAATACTATAATTAAAACAAACGTGCGATACACAATATATATATATATATATATATGCACACACACATATATAATTTGAAAAACGTGTAATTCTATTCGTTGTAACATGTATAATGAAGCATATATAATTGCTAAATTCTTTATGCATGGAACAGTGTCTAACACTGTGAATGTTCATATTATGAGCCTGATAAATTTGTCTTTTTCTTCCTTGCTCTTCGTTCTTTAATTTTCTCCTCCAACACTACTACTACTACCTTTTTCTTTTTTTTTTTTTTTTTTTTTTAAAGAATCGAGTAGGTAAATTATAAAAGTTTTTTTTATTAGCATGCATGTGTATTTGTATATTCCTGTTTGATTTTGATATAATTTTGATACAGTCGGCCATTAAAAAAAAATTAAATTTACAATAAAATATTTTGACACAAAAATTTCCCTACTTTGTTTGGTGATATGATACTTACTTAATAACAATTTCTTGATTTTAGTTTTTTTAATTCATTTACGCTATTGACCATGAAAGACTAAAAACATTGATATGGTTTTTTAGCAACAAGGATTTTAGTGAAGGAAAAAGTTTGTCACACCAACAAATTGTTGTGCCTAAAAATCTTATGACTAAAAATTTAGTCACAACGAAAATTATAGTGCTTATAAGGGTTATTCTTATTTATGATCTCCAAATTATACATTTTTCTAATTTTTCCCTCAGATATGTAAAAACTCTCGTTTTATTGCTTAAAACTTTGAATTAGTGTCACTAGCTTGTTATGCTAGAATTTCCCTAGAAAAACAAACAGAATATACCTAAAATAAGAGGCAAAATTTTTTTACTATAATCACTATTTACGAAAGATAGTCGAACTTTAATGTAGAAAAAGGTAGGATTCATATCATAGGTTGACCTTAACTGTGGAAGTTTGGGTCGAGTTTGATGAGCACTGAAATTCTTCTATTCAAAGAGATTAAATCTCAAAATTCCTCACAAGCATTTTTCTATTCATAATGTTTGTTTTTAATGAAAACTAAACTAACTTAGGCTCCATTTGGGGTCACATTTAGAGATTGTATTTTGGAGGTTAGAGATGATTTGAGTTTTAGTGCGTTTGGTGAAAAAAAACTGTTTGGAGTGACAAAGTATAAAAACTTAAAATGTGTTTGAAAAAAAAATAGCAATATGGATCTTAATTCATTCGTCTCGAAACTCTATGCAATTTGAAAAAAAAATCTCATTTCGACTTAAAATGATAAAGTTATGGACTTTTATAATTTGAGTTTTTTGAAAATATTTGGAAAGTAAATAGCAAAATTAGAGGAAAAAAAAATTGAAAATAACTTTTGAAAACTTGTCCCCAAACGAGACCTTAATGTTTGGCGTACGTAATTCTCAAAAAAAAAAAAAGTTTGGTGTATGTAGTATAAATGTGAGTTTTAAAAGATTCGTAAGAAGCAAAGTGAGAATGGGTGTCAACTTATGAGACACAAATGAGAATATCCTAATAATTTTCCGGTCTTTTTAATGAGAAGTATCTCCAACGTAATATAAAATGAGTAACAAAAACCAATAATTCAAGAAAAATGTAACATAACACAAAATAGACTTGAAAGATATGTATCATTAGTAAAAACCATATTTTTTTATCCATTAACACACAAAACATTTTAAAATACAAATCTTTCAGGTTTATGATAATATAGTATGTTACATTTTTTTCTGGCATTATTACTTCATTTTACTCATTTTACATTACAATAGAAGCACTTTAATTATGTTACATTAAAATTACTACTCACGGAAAGGACGGTAGAAAAATCCTGATGTTTTTTGAATATACTAGTGACCTTAGTTACACCTTCATGTGTATGTCAAAAAAATTAATAGTCACTTGACGAGTTACATATCGATAAAGAGTGAGAAATTCAAGTGATTTATAAATATCATAAATTTTTTTATAATTAATAATTATTTAAAAATTATAATTTAATAAAATTAATTTATAAATTTATTATGACCATCCTCCTCAAAACTTTAATATTTTATGGTCAATTTATCCTGTAAAAAAAATTAAATTTTTCTCCTTTCTGTGTATTTAAAAAAATAAAAAAATAACGACCTTAGTAATCCTTCAAATTGAGATGTGAACTAGGACACCACTATAGCTAGTATGAGCAAGGTCATCTGACAGCTTTTTCTAATATTCGTCCTTGCAAAGAAAGGACTTGGATTTGTGACCACTAATGTTTATCTTCACAGGGGGTTGTGGCTACACAAATTTTAATTTAATTTATCTCTTTTACAATTATGTTGTCCACATGCATAGAATCTCCGACCCATGCCGAGTAGCATCAATAGAAAAGAGAAAATGACGTGGGAAATTTCTATGTGTTACCTCCTAAGTAACTTAACAGGCTTAATGGGCACTTGACACGTGTAAAAGCACTATCTTTCTTTTGTGGACCAATAGTATTGTGATGGAAGAAAAGCATTTTGTAAGTCCCTAAATAATTGTTTCTACATATTCACCAATATATACGTAAATAATTGTTTCGACTATTTTGTTACTATTTATTTACCTCAAAACGAAAAAGGAGTGACAAGATCACATGACCATATCTCTTTTTTGATAATTTCATATGATCGTAATTTTTTTTTTCTAAAATCATATGATCATTTCTTGATGTTACTTGTTAGCATGTCTAGTGCTTACTCAATTGCTAGATCGGTATATGATAAATGAAAGAACTGTATACGGCTACACGCAGGCATTTATGTCATTTGTTAACTGACATTTTGATCACTTGTTCAATTGAAATATATATATATATTTACCTTTTCCATCACTCTTGAATCTTTGACCTTGTGGTAAAATGACAACTCAACTAGCCACCAAGGTGCGAAGTAGGTTGTAAAAAAAAAAAAATATATATATATATATATATTTTATACTACACAATATTCATTTAGTTGTTAATATTTTGTGTTTAATTACACAACTTTTTAAACAATCCCAATACAAGTCTTATTTATCATTTTAATACACATATTTCAATACACGTGTTTTTCAAGTATATATTTACTTTTACATACATTCAAATGCATTCCAATTTTAACGTCCAAACACATATTTTATTACAAATTATTGGAATACATTAATTTTATTGGAATACAATACTAAATACAATAAGACATCCAAACTCGCTATTGGAATTTAGAATGATTATTTACATCAATGCATACTGATCGAATTTAATATCGTTCTCGTTTTATTTCATGAACTTTAAAAGCTTTCAAATTACTTTTTAAATCTTGAAATAGTCTTGACTTAATCTCTTTTGTTATGATGTTTTGATAAAAACAGATTAAAAAAAAGAGAGAGTTAAGTGTGGTTATATGGTTTTATTTTTTCTATTTGTTTTTAACAGAAATCCTAACATGAGAGATTTAATAAGATTAATTATAAGTGGGGATTAATTCAAATTTCATGGAATAAATTGAGAATTTTTAAAACTCAAGAGGTAAAGTGAGAAAATTCCCAAAAGTTTGAGAGTATAGGTGAGATTGACTTCATATTTTGCTTAATTGTTGATAAACAGCTAAAGAATCACGTGGTAGGGTGCGGAAAAAAAAATTATATTAGTAAAGTACAGTTCTATGTTAAAGCCACCTATCAAAATTATCTTAGATTAAAAATTTAATATATGTTAATGGAATTTCATAAAAATCTCAATAGAGTCTTTTACCAATAAATTCTCCCAAAAGTTTTAGAGTGGACCAAAGTTTAATCTAGTAGCTTGAGTTTAACTACTTTGCCTTTTTGAAATACTGGAATTACTGAAGCAAATAATCACATGATTATTGGCTCTTGCCTGATCAAATTTCTACTAATTAGCAAAAAATTGAAAATCAAGTGAGCACTGACCTATACAAGCTTTTGACAGGATCATACACAGTCAAACAAGAACCATAAAAAAGTCAAACTAGAACTAGAGCACAGGATAAAGAGATGAAATATGGAATATATATATATAAATGAATTCTATAATCTCATAACCTGTCATTTCTATAATCTGATATTTATAACTTTATATAACGTTAATGTACTATTATAATCAGGTGATTGCATTATAATATTTTTCAGTGATATATATTATTTATATTAATAAATTGTTAAAATATTATAATGTTACACATAGGGTCCGTTTGGTTGGTAAGTTTGGTTTAAATTAAACTGTATTTTTTTATCATGTTTTTTATCTTTTCCCCAAAAGTTTTTTGTCTTTTCTGAAAAAGTCAACAAAAATTACTATTCAAACTTAAAAATTTCAACTCAACTCAAACTGAACTTGTACACCAAACAGGCCCATAAAGTTACATTAAATTATTTGTATATGAACAAGTTATTATAGAAGTTTTAAGGTTTTATTTGACGTTTAAATTTAACTTCATTTAAATTATAATTTTTCATCTCAATTTTATCTTCTTCTGAAAAGTCAATAAAATTTATAACTAGTTTTTAAAAAATCAATTAATTCTAATTTAATCAACAAATTTATAATTAATTTTTTAAAAATTAATTAATTTTAACTTAAAATTTAATCTCCAATCGATAAATCAATTATAAATTAAATATAAAATTATAACTGCGGATGTGAGATATAGTATGTATATTATATGTATAAATACATGTGTACATTTTGTTACGAAGAATATTGCATAATTTATTTAAATATTCAAGTTTCCAAAAGGAAGCCCTCTTAAATGGGTAAATGGTGTCATTTCATGCAGAGTTCGGTAGCAGGTTTAGCTCCAACACTAAAAAGTGCATACTAATCATTATTGCGTTTACATTAGACATTATTGGTATGTGTGTGTGTGTGTATATATATGTATGTATATATATAAGACCCTCTACCAATCCCGGAAGTTGACCTTTCTACGAGAAGAGGCATGCTAGAAAAGGTTCTTCCAATATTTTTATGTAGGCCATTCCTCAAGCTGATTACCAAGCGAGAGCGAGTTAGCAAAATCAGTGTGCGGCTGTCTCAATCATTTGGACAGGGCCGAGTGAACTGGGAGTTTTCAATTACTACAATTTAAAAGTTACATAAAAAAAAAAAAAAAAAACACACAATTTAATTATACTTCTTTTTCAAAAGATGATCATTAGGTTTCATTTACGTGTTTTTTTTTTTTTTAAATTATTATTTTAAATGAAAAACTCTTTTTAATTTAAGATAAGATGATATTTCGATGTGTAAAAAATTTTCTTTTTGAAAAAAAAAAGTTATTTGAAATGAAAAAAAAATGATATTGAGGATAGTACACTGTGAGAAGATTTCAAAAATATTCATTTAAAAAAAAAAAAAGTATTATACAAAATAAATGCCTTGTAAAAAAAGATCGCATAAGAAAAGGATATCTTGTCAATAATTTCACGATTTCAAAATGGTTGTGAAATGGTGACTTTCAACTACAAAGACATGGTTTCTTTCTTCTTCTTCTTCTTTCTTTCTTTATTTATTTAAATTTTTTTTGGGTGAATTCAACTACACGGTTTCTTGATTGTTAAACCAGTGTACTCGTATTGTCACCAAACTCGTTATATCAATTGAACTGACCAAATAATCACTTTAAACCAAACTAAATTGTGCTTGAAACTGACTGCTAATGGTTTGGTTTTATTCTTTCAAGAACTAAAAATAAGTTGGTTTGGTTTGTGGTGTTGTCTTAAAAAATAGGAAAACAAGACTACTGATTCAAAATTCATAGAATATAGTATTAGTTTTTAAAGTTTAAACGGATAAAAATAAGAAAAACCATTAAAGTTTAAGGAATATTGATGAGAAGAATACATTTCTATTGTCTAAATGCCAAGTCAAATTTGAAATGGTTTTAGTATGATTTCAATTAGCTCATTGCATAAAATGTGTAGTTTGGTCTGGTCGGTCACCCTAGTCTACATGATCAAAATTGAAAAGGTAAAATTACGAGTTATTGCAAAATATTAAGCTTTAGCATATCTTACAACTTATGTAGGCCCGTATTATGAATAAGACTTGTGTTTTTTTTATTATTATTATTATTATTTTTTTTTTGTGTGGATAATTTGACTTGGTGATTTTCGTTTGCTATGTATAAAGGATGGAATGATTGATGGTCTGTTTGGAGCAATCATTTACTTCAATTTAGATTATTTTATTTGAATGTCTCATCTAAATAGGTGTTTGGAGTCTTTAAGCTTCTTGGAATGAGACAATATGTAATCGATTTCTCTTCTATGAAATGTGGAATTATAGGTTGAAGAAAGGAGCCGGTAATAATTCAAGAGTGATTATTTATTTAACCTTAAAAAATTAACTTAACGATTAATACCGGTGGTGGTGAAAAAGTACATTTGCCACCCTAAAAATTGTTAGAAAATACAATAGCAAGAGAGACATAAACAACGAACAAGTGAATTTAAATATAATATAACGAAATTGATTACACCAAAACTCAACCTTGACACGAAGGAAACAACACAATATAAGAACGTCGAGGCACGTGAGTCACGCTTTCCTTAAAACAGATTCGTCTCTCCGGTAAGTGCACGAGGCTTCAACGGACGTCTGTCTCCCAGGATACAACGACAAACAACGGTAGTCTAGCACGATCGAAAACCGCCTCCGGCGAACTTGAAACCAAAGTCTTTCCTCTATCACCAAAAACTCAAAAACCGAACTCGACCACTACAAAGAAAAACCGGAAAACAAGAAAACAAGAGAAAGAAAAAACCCCGGATTTTGTGTGTGTTGAAGGTATGTCTTCATGCATGAGGAGGCCTCCTTTTATAGGCTCCAAAAAGAGGTGTTACAAAACCAAAAGTCTTTGGCTTTATTCCAGATTAATGCACCATTAGTGCTGCCTCATTTACTCCATTGGAATATGAACAATTTTTTTCAGAATATGAAAAGATGAGGCTGTTCATTTTCTTAAAAAAAATTCGGAATTGTGTTGAAAAAAAAATAAAAAAAAAATTCAAAACAAAGCCCGCGCAAGGCAAGCTCAACGAACCGGCATTCGCGTCGCCTATGTCGTGCGGGCGCACACATTGGGCACCTAACCCACCGTAGCTAGGATTTGCACCCCCCCTGCGCGTGAGAGAGCATCTTGGGTTCTCAAACTTACCCAAGTCCAAAAGTGCAAATCCTTATAAAGTCCATCATGCTTTCATGCCTAAGCAATGTGGGACTTTATATTTACAAGCAACTTTCCAACAAAATTCTATTTCAATGGGCACACTTTGAGCATCAATTTCTCATTCACCCGAATACCATTTTGAGTGTATAAATATATGATTTCGATCTCCTTGCGACGGAGAACGAAAATCCACAAAGACCCGTTAATTTTACGAAGTGGGTCCCACTCAAATTTGGACCTCAAAATAGTTTAAACCATTTTTCCAACAATCCCCCACATGAATGAAAATTGACCAACGACGAGGGAAAACAAAAGACACGACATGGTGATAGAGTTTTACGGTTAACATCTGCATAGGATAGGTAGGCGTTAACCCTTGAACCTTCCCTTGTGAAAATATACTTACTTTACTGGCTGATCATTAGACGCGTTGTCCTTGAACTGTTCTGCCGTTTGTGTAAACGATAGTATACCTCACACATATATTTTCCTGACATAGTTTCAGTTCTCATGGTTATGTCCATTTTGGCCGTGGACATCGTCCTGGTTCTGCAAGAGTTTTTAAAGAATTGAGCCCTAGCAATTCTTCTTTGAAGCGGCCCCACTTATCTCTCACATAGGTGATTTCTTAATCAAGAGTATCCCGCATTACTCCGCTCGGATTCCCGACGCTTAAGAATCATTAAAAGCATAGCTTAACCTATCTCGTACGGGTATCACTGTTTTCATCACAGGAATGAGCTGGAGGGTAACCCCCACAGTGATCCTACTCAGTCTATACAGTTTAGTTATCCCATTGAACCTAGATCTTGGGATCTCCAGCAACTAGGTTGGGTTTCCACTATTTCGGCCTATTATTTCGTGGGCTTAAGTCCCATTCCCCTTGATGATTTCTCAACTAGGTCTCTATTCAACCCTTTGGTTCACGGATCCGCAATATTTTCTTTTGACTTTACATAGTCAATTGTTATGATTCCAGTTGAGATTAACTGTCTAACGGTATTGTGTCGACGACGAATGTGTCTTGACTTACCGTTATACATGACATTCTGTGCCCTGCCAATAGCAGATTGACTATCACAATGTATACATATTACAGGCACAGGTTTCGGCCATTATGAAATATCTTCTAAGAACTGTCATAGCCATTCAGCCTCTTCGCCGCTTTTATCTAAAGCAACAAACTCAGATTTCATCGTGGATCGGGTTATTACTGTCTGCTTAGAAGATATCCACGATACTGCTGCACCTCCCAAAGTGAACACATATCCACTGGTGGCCTTAGAATCCTGTATATCAGATATCCAGCTCGCATCTAAATATCATTCTAGAACAGCAGGAAATCTAGTATAATGCAGCCCATAGTCACGAGTATATCGTAAGTACCTGAGTACTCTAACAATTGCTTTCCAATGGTCAGCCCCTAGATTACTCGTGAACCTGCTTAAACAACTCACAGTGAAGGCAATGTCTGGTCTTGTACAACTCATTAAGTACATTAGACTCCCTATCACTCTAGCATACTCCATTTGAGATATACTCTCTCCTCTATTCTTGGACAGATGTTGATTTAAATCAATTGGAGTTCTGGCCACACCAGAATCATCTTTATTGAATTTATCAAGTATCTTGTCCACATAGTGTGACTGAGTCAATATAAGACCATTAGGCGACCTTATGATTTTAATTCCCAATATTACATCAATTGGTCCCATGTCTTTCATGTCAAATCTTGAATTCAACATATCCTTGGTAGATTTGATCATCCGATCATTGCTACCTGTGATTAGTATGTCATCTACATATAGACAGAGTATGACATATCCGTCTTCTGTATTCTTGACATAAACACACTTGTCACACTCATTGATTTTGAACCCATTTGTCATCATGACACTATCAAATTTCTCGTGCCATTGTTTTGGGGCTTGCTTAAGTCCATACAAGGACTTCACAAGTTTGCAGACTTTCTTTTCTTTTCCTGGAGCTATACAACCCTCGGGTTGTTCCATATAAATTTCATCTTCAAGATCTCCATTAAGAAAAGCTGTCTTTACGTCCATTTGATGGACTTCAAGATTCCGCAGTGCGGCAATCGCCAAAATCAATCTTATAGAGGTTATTCTCGTCACGGGAGAATATGTGTCAAAGTAATCAAGACATTCTCATTGTCTATATCCTTTTATTACAAGTCTGGCCTTATACTTATCAATTGTTCCATCTGCTTTCATTTTCCGTTTGAAAATCCACTTAGAGCCTAATGGTTTACTTCCTGGAGGAAGATCCACTAACTCCCAAGTATGATTTTGCAAGATAAAATCAATTTCACTCTTTATGGCTTCTTTCCATAAATGACCCTCAGTTGAGCTTACAGCTTCTTTATACGTTTGAGGTTCAGCCTCTAGCATATAGGTCAGAAAATCTGGTACAAACGATTTTTCTGTCATTGCCCTTTTGCTTCGTCTAGGCTCTTCTTCCTCTTTTTCAGTTTCATAATTTTCCTCTTGGTCCTGACTATTCTCTTCAATAGTCTCATACGTTCGTTTAGACGAACTTGGACCATCTTCCTTGGAATTACAAGGAAATACATGTTCGAAGAACGATGCGTTCCTAGATTCCATTATCGTGTTCTTGTGTATGTCAGGGTTTTTAGATTCATGCACAAGGAACCGATATGCACTACTGTTGTGGGCATAGCCAATGAAGATGCAATCAACCGTTTTAGAACCTATTCTCATCTTCTTTGGCTCGGGTACCAACACTTTAGCAAGACATCCCCATACTCTCAAGTATTTGTAGGAAGTCTTCCTTCCTTTCCATAATTCGTATGGGGTTTTATCATCTTTCTTCCGGAGAATCTTATTTAAAAGATAGTTAGCCGACAAAATGGCTTCCCCCCACATGTTCTGTGGCAAACCAAAACTTAACAACATTGCATTCATCATATCTTTTAAGGTACGATTCTTGCGTTCAGCCACACCACTTGACTGAGGAGAAAAAGGTGGCGTGACCTCATGAATAATATCATGTTGTGCACAAAATTCACCAAATGGTTCCACATATTCACCACCACGGTCACTTCTTACCATCTTAATTTTCTTATTAAGTTGGTTCTCAACTTCTTGCTTATAAAGAACAAATTTCTCTATAGTCTCATCTTTGCTTTTAAACAAATACACATAGTAATATTTTGTGCTATCATCGATGAAAGTGATAAAATACTTGTTACCACCTCTTGTTTGAACAAACTTTAAGTCACAAACATCGCTATGAATTAATTCAAGTGGTTCAGTATTCCTTTCAATTGTTTGAAATAATGATCTTGTTTGTTTTGCCTCAACACAAGTTTCACACTTATGTTTTGAATCAATTTCAAAAGCATGTATGTGATCCAAGTTAATTAATCTACGCAATGTATCAAAATTAACATGTCCTAGTCTACCATGCCATAAGTTAGAAGACTCAAGCATATAAGCGGAAGACTTTTTATTTTTATTGATGAATTTAGGCTTAACAGCCATTACATTCATTTTCCACATTCTATCATTCACATAACCCCTTCCCACATACATTTCATATTTGAATAAAACAATTTTCTGGGTCTCAAAAACCATCTTGAAGCCATGCAAGCTCATCATTGTTCCGGAAATCAGATTCTTCCGAATATCAGGCATATATAGCACATTGTGCAGCTTCACTTCCTTCCTGGAAGTCATCTTCAGGAATACAGTCCCTTGACCCTTGATCTCAGAGGTTGCAAAATTACCTATATACAGCTTCTCCCCAGTTTCCAAAGGAACTAGGTCAGCAAAAACAGCCCTATCAGCACAGATATGACGGGTAGCACCAGTATCCAGCCACCACTCCTTTGGGTTGGAGTCCATCATGTTGACTTCCGAAACCACAGCCGAAAGACTGATTTCAGATACCTCTTGGGTGATGTCGTCCACCACATTGGCCTCTTTCTTCTTGTTTCTTTTCGGCAGTCTACAATCAGCCGACTTGTGACCCATTTAGTCACAATTGAAACACTTTCCTTGAAATTTCTGCTTATTCGAAACTCCACCTTTAGGTCCCAGTTTGGACCCCGTCTTGTTGAACTTTTTGTTCTTCGAGCTTTGACCATGCTCTACTACATTTGCCTTAGCGGAATTGACAACAACATTGTTGGAGAGCTTCTTCTCCGAGCCTCTATTATCCTCTTCAATACGAAGTCTCACAATGAGGTCTTCCACATTCATTTCCTTTCTCTTGTGCTTCAAATAGTTCTTGAAGTCTTTCCACGCAGGGGGTAGCTTCTCTATAATTGCAGCTACCTGAAAAGACTCACTAATAACCATTCCTTCAGCATGAATTCCATGAATGATTAATTGCAGCTCTTGAACTTGACTGATGACGGTCTTGGAATCCACCATCTTAAAGTTCATGAACTGTCCCACCAAAAACTTTTTAGCACCGGCATCTTCAGACTTGTACTTAAGGTCCAAGGACTCCCACAGTTCCTTGGCTGATCCCTTCATGCTATACACACTATAGAGTGGATCAGACAAGCCATTCAGAATATAATTCCGACACAGGAAATCAGAATGCTTCCAAGCATCAAAAGCATGCACTACTTGGACATCTGTCTCATCCTCTCTAATCGTAGGAGGATCCTCTTTCAGGAATCTCGCAAGATTCAGAGTTGTCAGATAAAATAACATCTTTTGTTGCCACGTCTTAAAATTCAGTCCGGTGAATTTATCCGGTTTCTCGTTGTGATTAACAGGAACCGAGACCACCAAAGGCTGCGTTGAAGACAAGGCTACCCGAGGTGACGGCACCGGTGTCACAGATGGATTCTCAGTTGGCACGATGTTCATGTTTTCATCCATTTCTGAAAACAAACCAAGTATTATAACCAAACTAATTACCAATATAACTAATTTAATATTATAACTCCAAAACCAATTAAATAATGCTATAAATATATATAGCTCACTAACATAATAAATATTAGTATAAGTTATGAACAAACGTTATTAAAGAAAACGTTTATAAAACCTTGAGTGAATATGAACAATTTAAAAAAATTGGCGGTTTCCAAAATAAAATAAACTAAATTAATATATATACATATATATATATATATGTATAAACACAAACGGGAAAAACCCGTGCAACACTTTGGTTTCAAAATTTTTTTTTTTCCCTAAACATATAAATATATACAGAAACTGGACAACAAAGAAACTGGAAAAGTTAGCAATTCTTTGTCATAAACTGCGGCAACAAAAAAAAAAAAAATAATTGTGAGCAATTCCTTGTTTCGGAAAAATTGAACTACCGCAGCAACACAAAAATATAAACAATTTCGTCCGAGTTTGAACAACCTGTCCGTCGTCTATGATACGTTCTGTTTTAAGATTGTTATGAATTACAATAGCAAGAGAGACATAAACAACGAACAAGTGAATTCAAATATAATAAACGAAATTGATTACATCGAAACTCAACCTTGACACGAAGGAAACAACACAATATAAGAACGTTGAGGCACGTGAGTCACGCTTTCCTTAAAACAGATTCGTCCTCTCCGGTAAGTGCACGAGGCTTCAACGGACGTCTGTCTCCCAGGATACAACGACAAACAACGGTAGTCTAGCACGATCAAAAATCGCCTCCGGTGAACTTGAAACTAAAGTATTTCCTCTATCACCAAAAACTCAAAAACCGAACTCGACCACTACAAAGAAAAATCGAAAAACAAGAAAACAAGAGAAAAAAAACCTCGGATTTTGTGTGTGTTGAAGGTGTGTCTTCATGCATGAGGAGGCCTCCTTTTATAGGCTCCAAAAAGAGGTGTTACAAAACCAAAAGTCTTTGGCTTTATTCCAGATTAATGCACCATTAGTGCTGCCCCATTTACTCCATTGGAATATGAACAATTTTTTTTTTCAGAATATGAAAAGATGAGGCTGTTCATTTTCTTAAAAAAAATTTGGAATTATGTTGGAAAGAAATTAAAAAAAAATCAAAACAAAGCCCGCGCAAGGCAAGCTTACGAACCAGCATTCGTGTCGCCTACGTCGTGCGGGCGCACACATTGGGCTCCTAACCCACCGGGGCTAGGATTTGCACCCCCCCTGCGCGTGAGAGAGCATCTTGGGTTCTTAATCTTACCCAAGTCCAAAAGTGCAAATCCTTATAAAGTCCATCATGCTTTCATGCCTAAGCAATGTGGGACTTTATATTTACAAGCAACTTTCTAACAAAATTCTATTTCAATGGGCACACTTTGAACATCAATTTCTCATTCACCCGAATACCATTTTGAGTGTATAAATATATGATTTCGATCTCCTCGCGACGAAGAACGAAAATCCACAAAGACACGTTAATTTTACGAAGTGGGTCCCACTCAAATTTGGACCTCAAAATGGTTCCTCAAAATGGTTTAAACAGAAATTCCGAAAACAGTTTTTTTTTTGTGTATTAACTTTCTTGTTACATAAATTTTTTGATGGAAAAATTGCCTGATAATCCAAGACAAACCAATTCAGTCCTTCTCTGAGGAGCAACTGCAAACACAGCCTTTAAATACTAGAAGGGAAAACCAGCACTTCAGGTTAGTTATGGTAACTATAAGAGTTCAAATTCTCAATAAATAGAATTCAGCATAAAACTACCGAGTTCATTGCATTCGAGAAAAGATTTATGTGATTTTTTATAAGAGAGGTCGAAAATAAAAAGAAAGAACGAAAGAATAAAATATATAGGTGAGGAAAATTTTTAAAAATAAAATAGAGATGTTTTCTCTCATGTTGTTTAATAGAAAAGAAAGAAGATGTATGATCCATAATATTTTACAACTATACGCACATGTGAATCTACAACTAATATAAAAGGAAAAAAAAAATGTACTGTTTTCGGCCAAAATGGTTTGGTTTTGACGAAATCAGTTTTTTGTTTTTTCAGTCCTCCATTTTTTTTTTAGTCCCTTTGTTTTATTGGTCTCTTTTTATTTTATTTTATTTTAATCCTTTTATCTTTTTTGTTCCCTTTTAAATGAAAATGCACAAAAAAAATTGTTCTTATTACATATTATATATAATTTTACTTTTTTACTTTTAGCGTTTGCTATATTTTATTTATCGACTCGCATGTCATTTTACTAGTTAGAAGATAATTATAAAGTATGATCTAAATAGTTATTTCACAAATTATTTTTTTATCAAAATTTTTCTTCATATTTTCTTTTCAAAATTAAAAGAATTAGAATTTGATAGATCTCTTAAATTTGAGGGTGTTTGATATTTGAGTTTGAATTAAGATTTTTAAGTTTCAATAGATCGCTGATTTTTTAGAAAAGAAAAAAAAAATTTCAAAAAAAAATAAAAATTAAGATAAAAAAATACAATTTAATTAAAGTTAAACTTATTCTTCAAACATCCCCTTACAATTTCTTTCCTTCTTATTTTTTACCCTATCAAATCACTTAAGATTTTTTTTTTCTCTCCAAAATCTCTCCTCTAATTTTTTTTTTTTTCTTTTTTCTTTATCCTTTCTCTTTTTTTCACTCTACCAAACTTAGGCTTAGGACCGTGTTCTTGGAGGTAAAAAAGTGATCCTTTGACGACAAGCTAGTAAGAAAGCACAAGTACATAACAGTTCACTTCTACAGAGTACAGAGTTAATAGCTTCCACCGTAGCAGGTGAGGTTCTGGAGATTGAAAGATGGGATTGGTACAGAGAAAAGGCTATACTGACATTGTTTCTATCTTTTCATGGTTAATTTTATTGAATGCTTCTCCATCCCGCAGAAAGGTTTTTGTAATATCTTATATTGTATTTTGTGACTATAATTTTGTAAAATAAACAATTTAAAATTATTAATGTAAAAAGATAAGTATAGATGATAATATTACATTATAATCAACTAGTTTACAATAATACCAAAATATATATATATATATCTATCATTCTGTACATGTGTTACACAAGAGAACTCTCATAATTTTATAAATGATACTCAATTATACATTTTGTCTTATGTTGGCTCCTCAATTTTAATTTTACACATCACTCCTTCAGGTTTTCTATTGTTACACCAACGGTTCTTTTATCAATATTCTTAAAAAAAAAATAGAAATTGAACACATTCTAATCATATAAGTTTTAACCATATGTACGGTCGTAATTTAATTTTTGTGAAAAAAAAAAATTTATAGCGCAACCTGTATTTCAATAAAAGATATATAATATCATAGAGTTACTTTGGAGGTATAGTTTTTAACCTCAATTAAAGCTCATGTGATCTGAATATGTTCCATTTCCGTTTAGATTTTATTTTTATTTTTATTTTTATTTTTTATTTTATGGAATACCTACATGAGCCATTTTTGTAATAGTAGAAAATTTTGAAATAGTATAACATGTAAAATTAAAAGTTAGAAACCAACTTGAAATTGAAAGTATAATTTAGGTGCTATATTTTAAAATAACCCATTTTTTAATGGCAGAGAATTGCCATTTTTTATTAGTAAAAGTTTAAAAAATTATCATGTCAAATAAAGTAACAAAATTGCATTATCGATAAAAGAATGACAATATATCACGTGAATTTGTACAAAAATATTAAGATGAGAGCTAATGAATGCTACTCTAATCATTACATTATAACTATGAGGGGGTGAAAGGGCCACTAAAAGGGATAAAAAGTTAGGGAAGATGCTTTGCCTTAACATGGTGGTGATTAGTTGTAGTTGCATAGTTGTAACAATGATAGAAATTTAAGGTTTCATTTGGATCTTTTTATAAACCTATTTTTCAAACTTAAAATTCAAATTTTTACAACATAAATCAATGTAGAAAAATGTTTAAAAAGTAAGTTTAAAACGAAAATCTAAATGTTGCTTACTTGAACCTAAAAATGTCAAATGGGCTAGTAAAGCCCGACCCAACCCTTCTATTTTGAGCCTATTAGTGCTTTTTACCCGTGCACATACTGTACAACCTATTTAATAATCATACGGGGTTATGCCTTGTTATGTCCTGCCGTGCTCATTTATAATCTATTGCGTCAAGTCTGGTTCAAAGTCCGTTTATAAATGTGCACGTGCTCGTGTCTTAATTTTGTATATATTGTGCTTAATAGAAATTTACAAATAAAGAAGAAGAATAAGTATTGAATACAGTAAAATACGGTTTTTTTTTTAACAAAAACAACATATATTATTCAATTGAACCCATGACGTCAAAAATCTTATCAAGTAAAAATTTAAATGAGATAAAATATTGATAAGAAAAAAAAATACACCATAATTCTCATAGAAAAATTATAAAATCAATAATAAAAAAAAAAGAGCAACAGTGTTGTGCCCTTATCGTGTCACGTATGGTGTCATGTTCTTAGTGTACTTCGTGTCCAAAAATCATGTCAAACACGATTTACGTAATAAAACGTATCAGATTGAACCAATTTGAAGATCGTGTCGTATTCACTAGCTCACTTTTTAAACACATCATACTCGTACTGGTCCACTAAACAACCAAACGATGGTGCAACTTTTTGCACGTGAAGAAGAAGGAATATTGGTTTTGCAAGTAAATAGCATAAAAAGGCCGTGGGGATAAAACGATAAATAACAATTCATGATTCCTGAGTGTCTTTATACCTTTTAGCATCTATATCAGGAAGAAGTCTGCTCTAAGCCTTAATGATATGTTTGGTAGGGTGGAAAAAGGAAATGAAGGAAGTGGGATGAGAGAAAAGTGAAGAGAAAATGGTGGAAATTATTTTTTGGTAAGTAAGAAAAGAGAAGGAAAATGAAAATATGAGGTAAAAAAAATATAGTGAAGTCAACTATTTTTATCCCACTTTCAAAAGAAAAAAAAAACTATTTTTAATCCTTTCAAAAAAACTATTTTTAATCCTTTCAAAAGTGGGTGAAACTAAAAAATATAAATCCATTCAAATTTAACTAAAATTACTTTTTTAACCTAAAAATAAATAAACAGTATAGTAATTTTACAAATTCATTATTTTATTTTCTTTTTATCATTCTAATTTTTCTTCTTTTGTAAGTTTTCTCTCATTTCCTATCTTCTTTCTTTCCTACCAAACGGAGTCTTAAAAGAAAAAAAGATCCAAACTAATCTCTGCAAGGCAACATCGGCCAGTGAAGGGTACCAACAACCAAAAAGAAAATGCTAATAGACACTTGGAGAATTCTCTACCGCATTGAGCTGCTTTGGACTGTCGTTCAATTGTAACCGTTCAATTGTTATATATAGTTTTAACGTGATTTGACGTTTAAAAACATGCACTGATGATACGACACGACCATCCTAAACACACTAGCAACCTGGAGATTCCAACCAGCCAAAAACACTAGGAGGGTAAACTCCATGGTGTTCTAAACCCACCAAATCCCCAATAGAATGCCCTCGTCTCTCTCTCTCTCTTAAAACTTTCTCAGAGCCAAAATAGAATCCTTCTGTCAAGTCACACACTCCATATCAGTTAGAAGCAGTTGTTCTATTCTTTCTCTCTCTCTAAGGCCAAAAACAGAATCCTTCAGTCACTTATTCCACCTTAAAACTTTCACAAACCCGAAAACAGAATCCTTCAGTCAAGTCACTCACTCCAAGTCAGTTAAAACCAGCATTTTCTTTCTTTGGAGTTTTCAAGTGCAAGTTTATCCAGTTAATATCACATCAAAACAAAGCTCGATCAATATGGAATTTTTTTTATTTTTATTTTTATACGCTACCATATAATTCTTGATTTATAATTTTCAAAACGAAATAGAACCCTTTAATTAAAGGAATCCCTTCTCGATAAAGAAGATGAAAGACAAATAAAACCCATCTAATAGGGAAATGATCTCTCTTTAGGAGATATACAAATCTAAACATACAAAATTCAAAACCCAAGATGATACATTTACTAGGCTTTGACCATACTCTCTACAACAAAAAGGATTTTGTCCTGAGAACTCAGATTCTTCACTATGTACAATTAGTCCCAATAGGAGGAGTCAAAGATTACATCACCGAAGCAATTTTTACGAATAATCACTAATCATTAACCCATAATATATATATATATATATGTATGTATGTATGTTTGATTGGGTTGTGTGAGACCAATCTTCTCTCTCCGATTGTTGATATCTTCAGAATAATGTAAATTTTTTAGTTGACAATATGCAATGCCCTTTGTTTCTGTCTTTTACAGGCTAAAATGTAAGCAAACTCACACATCTTCTTTCTCTAATTATTTATATCTTCAGTATTATGTAAATTTTTAGTTGACAATATACAAGGCCCCTTTGTTTATCTGTCTTTCACAGGCTAAAATGTAAGCGATTTTGATTTATTTATATAAATCTCTCTCTATATATATATATCTATATATAAAGACTAAGAAAAACAGATTATATCTACAATCTAAGAGATAGATACCCAGTTCAGAATTTTCAACTCTCTCACCACCAATTCTTGAAGCCAATCCGATCAAGAGATTCAAACCACTTTGACAAAGAGTGACAAAGAAACAAAGATTCATTATATAAGCAATCTAGAAATATACGTCAGTTTCTAGTTTTAAGAAGAACATACTAACAAACAGTAAAAAAGAGAAGGGTTGGTAGGTGCCATTCTTTCTCTACATAACCCCGCAAAGACCCCACACCTTAAAAGACTCGAAGAAAAAGCAGATTTTTTATCAACAATCTAAAAAATACCCAGTTAATAATTTTGGCCCCCAAATCAAATCTTGACCTCAGAGGCTGTGCTTGAGACCCAGTCCATGCTTGCCACGTACAACCCCAGGCCTCATGAACAGATATGGCGACCTCTTCGAATTGTACATCTTCGGAAATCCCCTCTTCCCCAACTTCCTCATCCTCTGCCTCCCAAATTTCCCGCCCACCGACCACGGAACCAACTCGTCATCCAGACCGTACGCGTCATCACCATCATCATGGTCGCCATAACCATCATCATCATCCTCATGATCATCGTGATCGGCGTGACGATCGTGATGTCCGTGATTGAGGAAATGGAGGACTTGAGGCGGTTCGATTTGATGATCTTTGTCTTCGAATTCGGGATCTTGAGGCTCCGATTTCTCGGGTTTGGGTTCTTCTTCGAAGTCGAAATCGGAGGCGCTGATGAATTCCCAGTGAGAGAGGGAAAGACCGGGATCTTGTTCGTCGTCTTCGGAGATTTCCAAAAACTCGTACTCTTCTTCGTCGAAGAACAGAGCCATTGAAGAACTCTTCTTCTTCTCCATCGCCATTTCTGGATCTTTTCTCTGCTTTGCTTTTGTGGGTGATTTTCCTTCGGTTTTCAGTTTCTTTTTCTTTTTTGAATAATTATCTTGTTTTTCTTTTGTTTCTCTCTCTCTCTCTCTCTATCTCTCTCTGTGAGTGAGATTTGGTTTTGGGTTGTTTTATTGCTTTGGGTGAGGGATGTGTGTCCACGTGTCGGCCTATAAGGGACTTTGCGTTACGTGGGTCCACCAATGGAAGCATGCCACGTCAAATTCCTTCACGTTTAAGTTTTATCAGAAAGTTTTTTTTTTTCCTCCGAATCTTTGGAGGAGCTTAAGAACTTTTCTTTCTTTTTTTTTTTTTTTTTTTTTAACACAAATAATTCTTGAACTCTTTAAGAGCTAATGCTTTGATCCTTTGTTTTTTTTTTTGGATGTGCTGCCTAAACTCTCTAAAAATGTGACGCTTTGGTTATTTTCGTCAAATTCTGTTATATTTCTAACGAAATAAGTAACGTGCTTTGTATGTGATCTAATTTGAGAAAGTATTTTAGTAATTTAATATAAATTTCTTAAAAAATAAAAAAAATCATAAAAAATTAAAATTCTCTCTCTCTTCGTTCTCAAACTCAGATCGATGACATCAACGGGGGTCGGAGGGGGTGGGGGGATTGACGACGGAGAAAAATGGGGGCGTGAGTCAGGCCAATTACTTATTAAAAAATATACAGTAGTTTCAAATTTATAAAAAATTGTTATTTACTTTAATTATTTATCAAAAATAGTTATATTTCTTTCTCTATGTAGTTATCAAAATTACTAATCTGATTAAAGTTGTATTATTTTTTAAGTCAATTGCTCATTTAATTTTTAAATTTTAAGATTGTGCAACTTTAATTCATGTTTAAAAAAAAAAAAAATAGGTAGAATGCCATGTTTTGAGTAACTCTTTGTAATTTTGCTCATTCTAACATTAAATTGATAATTTTTATATTATGAAATTGTAAAATTATCAACTTTAATATTATAGTGAACATAAATATAAGGAGATGTCAAATTTATGGCATTCTTGCATATAACTCTTCTTCTTTTATTAGATTGAATGATCTTAAACCATTAAAATGTTATTATCATAATTATTTTCATTAATTTTTAGAAATAATCCATCAATAATTTGATCAAAAAATTATGCAAACTAACATATTCTATCAAAAAAATTAACAAAAGGACTACTATGGTAATGTTTTTAATAGTTTAATATTACCCCAGTTATGAAAAAAGAATACGGATCAAAATTGCATAAATTTAAATTTAGGGACTAACTTAACAATGTATCCTATCAAAGAATTTTATTTCCTTGTAAAGATTTATACTCTTTCTTAAATGGGGAAGTATGTGATAAACCTCTTTTTATATACCCTATCGGTAGATCTCATTTTAAAACCGTTTAAATCTGATCGAACGGCTAAAATATTACTTGTATGTGAAAATTAGAATGGATCTTACCACATAATAGTATAGCTTAAAAAAAATTATAAAAATAATAATAAAAAAATTATAAAAAAAAACCTTTCATGGGGGGCACCGACTTGACGTTGGGGTGTTGGGGGAGGGGGTGTCGCCTGAGGTTGGGTGGGGGGGGGGGGGGGGGGGGGGAATTGGGTCAACGCGGGTGAGAGGGGTTATTGGTTGACGCCGACACCGGGGGAGGGGGGAAGGCGGGGCAGATCTGGATCGGGGAGGGGAGGGGGGCAGAACTGGTGGGGGGAAGGGGTTTGTGTTGGCGTCGGTGGGGAGAGGGGGACTGGGTTGACACCGATGTGGGGTGCAGGCGGGGCAGATCTGGGTCAGCGGGGAGGGGAGGGGGGCCAAATCTGGTCAGGGGGAACGGGGGTTCGTCGCCGGCGTCAGGGAAAGGGGTTAGTCTTTTTTTAAATTTCTTTTTTATTTATTAATCTAGATACTAATATGTGGTAAGGTGTATTATAATTATTATACATAAACAATATTTCAATCGTTTGATTACATCTTAATGATTTAAAAATAAACTTTATCAATAGAGTATATAAATGAGACTTTGCCATAGACTCTCCCTTCTTAAATATTCTTGATAATTATTTTCTTTCTCTGAAACTTTTTTTTTTTTTTTAACGGTTCTTTCTCTAAAACTTAAACACACTTATTCGTGTTATTCCCTTTTTTTTTATTTTAAAATTGTATTAAAAGGATATAATTCTTGGAGAAGTGCATAAAAGTTGAAACTAAAGAAAGGAGCTAAAAATGGCATGTTTCATAAATTTCTCAAAAAGAATGATTGTTTGTTAGTTTGATCATGTTTCTCTGATTGTTTATTAGTTTGATCATGTTTCTCATCCCCTTGGGCATTCTGAAAATCTCAAGGTTTATTGATAGAATGAGAAAAATCTGATACAGTGCCACTTCAAATGATTGATTCAATTTTTATTTTATCATCACAACCCTAACCATACATGATCCTAAAATGAATTATACAATATCAAACCTTGAGTCCATCCTAAACGAGAAAACAAGTTTTGCTTCTGCACACCAATCCATAGGCGGTAGCCGTAAAGGTTTTGGACTAGCGTTCTACCAATTATAGGGGATATTGCCATAGAAATTTTTGAAATTTTGTATGCGAATTGTAATTTTCCTGCTAGTTATTTCATGGTTATGAATTCCGAAAATCATGTGGTTCTTAAATATCTTTTAAGTAAGAAAAACTTCTTGAAATTTTTCATAACAATATCAATCAACACCAAAAGTACTAGTGAAAATATATTTGAATTTGTAGTGTTATTTTTGTATACTTTTAAAAATCAACTAATTTTAAAAGACATTTAAAAACAGATTATTTATGTATTTTATTTTATTTATCCATTTATTAGATTTTAATTACCTAACTGATACAAAAACTAAAAGCATGTTCTTTTTTCTTTCTTTAAAAAAAAAAAAAAAAAAGGATAATGTAGGTCTAATAGCTTATAAATTCATATTGGTGTTCAGATCTCGCATGCAAAGTATAATTTTTTTTTATTGTGTTTTATACAATATATATCCTATGCTAAATTGCAACAGAAAAAATGTTATGCTTTAGAGCAAATATTATGTATAACTTCCTAATTCTAGTTAACAACAACAAAAAAAAAAAAAAAAAAAAAACCTACTAAATTTTAATAAAAAAGACAAGAATGTTTCTTTGTAAAATTTATAGCTCTCTTTATTGAATAACATAATTTTAATTAAGATGGCAAGAAGGTTTCGTTATCAAATTTGACATATGTAGAATATATCAAAATTTAAAATTTATTTATTGTTTTTTTTTTTGGGCTAAAAATTGGTTGATTTTTTTTTTTCTTAGATAATGGTTGATGTTGTTGCCCCTTGCACTTTTACAACTTCAACATCACCGTATTTAAATTATTTAAATTAAAAATTTTCCTGAACAAGTTTTGAAGCATAAATTTATGACAAAAAAATAGATATAACATTTGAAATAACATTATGTAAGGAAACACAAAATAGAACAATTAAGTATTTAATAAATGTGAGCTTTAGGCCCATATAATTAAAAATAATAAAAACAAGAACCGTGTAAAATGGGATTTTTATACTTTTCTCTAGTAACAATGGAATAGATAGAGATAAGCCTTTAATTAGAATAAACATGGCTAGAAAGAATTGCCAGTTATATTATATATACATATGTACATATACATATCTTCAAATTATTTTGAACTATCATCTGTTATCTTTAACTAATCTTAATTCGATTCACACTCTCAAGTGTGAACTAATCAAGCAGCAACAGATTTCTCCATGACGTCCAACTTTCACGAAGATTTTCATATGAATAATTTTCCTAATGGACTAAAAATCAACTAAACTCAGCTCTATAAGTAAATAAATAGTTTCCATGAACCTTTTGATTTTTCAAATTTGGTAAGAAATTCCACAGCAAACACGGTTAACATGATATATCAAGCTTTCTATGGTTTCCAGAAGCATGGGCAACAAATAAAAGGCACAAGAACTATAAACGACGATCTCCGATACAAATGAAATGAAGATTGATTAGATCCAAAATCCGAAAGAAAATGTCACAATAGCATAGGTACCTAAAATTTAAATAAAAAATTGCAAACTGGCACTATATTAATTTCATAGTCAACAAATTGATACCCAAATCATCACAGATATTGGCAAATTTTGCATACAATAAAAAGTAAAATGTCCTCCCTATAACCATCATCTATTTTAAACAAAGGGCCTAGGCTATTCTTGCCAATTAACAACCAACAAGAATAGCCTAAAAACAAAATTCTGAATCTGTTTATTACATTGGAAAACATAATCAACTAATTAAAGGAGAGCAAAAAGAGAGAGCCTGCGAAAAAAGAGAGATAGCACCAATGATTCATTTGAAACTGAACTCTTCTACAGTTTTCCTTACCTCGTAATGGCCGATACAAATGAGTCGACATAGTTGTCTCTGCCGCGGAAGGATGAGCAGAAAAAAAAATCGGTCAACTAGTACTCCTGGATCAGCAGCTTCACCGAATCTGAGAAGGGGAGCACAACAATCCAGAAGCATCTGCTCCCACAACTGCAAGGTCACAAACGGTGCAGATCTGACCTTCCTGGCTTGGCACAAACCGCGAACTACAGTATGGGCAGGAAGCATCCTTTTGTCCTCGGTAAATCGGCACATACGTGGCCCCACAAGTCACAAACGGGTTTCTAAAATCGTAGTTCAGCTGAGAAACATCAGACATGTTCCTCTCAGCAGCCTGCAGCACTTGCCTGGCGGTCTTAGCTTGGTTCTCAATGGTGGGGTTGGTCTCCAAAAGTCGTCTGGCAAAGTTAGCAGCGGTAGCAAGGTTCTTTGCCTTGTAGCAAACAGTCATTGCATTAAGCAAGGCAAGCCTCAAGTGAGGCAGCTGGAGATTGCAGTGTGTGAAATAGGCAGCGAGCTCCTGCTGGCGTACCGGATTGTCCTTAATTTCTCTCCTCTTCAGCTCCATTTGCAAGCCTAGCACATACTCTTTGACAATAATAATCAGCTCCTTGACTTCATCAACTTCCCTCCTAGACTCGACAACAATCAGAGGAATTGTGTGAAGAATGTTAAGGAAGACACGAAGAGCTTCAGTAAACTTCCCAGAAGTGGTAGCCTTGTAGCCTGCTTTGAGTTTTTCTTCCAATTGAGAGAAATTGTACACGAGTGCTGGAGGGCCTCTCACATTTGGGCTCGCAGATTCAGTCCACCCACGCTCAACTGCTAGTGATATCACCGGTGCAGAGGAAAATGCACGTAGATAGGAATGGCTGCCAGTTTGGAGATCCAGAAACATGGATTTCAAAGGGGCAAAGTTTTTAATTCCAAGCTGCCTATTAAGCAACCGCATTGCAGTGTCAAAGTTGCCTGCCGCTGCATGTTCAGCAGCAAGAGATGATCTCTGGGTCCAAATCTGGCTTACAGGCATACCAGGAGTTGGAGCAACAAAAACTGAAGACCGTGCATTTGCAGAAGCCTTTGGAGTGTCTGCTTCAGGAGGCAGCTCCAAATCCTCAAGGTCCCATCCTCCCTCTTCCTCATTTTCTTCAGCCGCTTCTCCATCTTCCAAAATTGCAGAGACATCCCCGTTCTGTAAGCCATCAACATCACCGATATCCAGCTCCTCAACCCAGTCGCCATCAGCAGCAGCTTCATCCTCTTCAACTGCAGCACCTCTGCCAACGTTATCCAGACCTCCTTCAAAAATTCCTTTCATTACCCTCAGAAGAGGCCAATCACCACCGCACATGACAGGAGTGGGGGGCACCAGAAGGGTAGGTACTTTCCCTTCTGGCAAAGATGGAACGTTGTCACCCAATTCAGCAGCTATGCGTTCCGCAATGTCATGTAGTCCATGAACGGACGCTGTGATGTAAGCAAGCGGCAGGTGGCCAACATTCTCCAAGATCTTTATACGTTCTCGAACATCACCCAAATATAAAGCATTGTGGAACTGACCCATAACATCGTTCTTAACCTCGGCAATCTTCAGCATCTTGGATAGCTTGTCTGTGTTACCAGTTATGAGATATAGGAATGATAACCTCTCAAAATTTTTCGTCTTCTGGTATGCATACTCCACTATACCTGCATTTCCTTGACGAAGAGCCTCCACCCCCAACCTGTACCAATGATCTTTCTCGTCGATTGCAGTAGCTGATGCAACAGCAATTTGAATATTTCCACTCTCCAAGGCCAGATTGAAACGAGTTCTCTCGTCTTTCACAAAATGGAGAGCAACTTCTGGGAACCCCTTCTGCTGAAGATAAGCAATCACTGCCTGCCCACAGAGTTGTGAGTTCCTTATCATGCTCATAACATGGTCATATCTCTTCCTCAGTAGGGACAACTTGAAAATATATTCTGTAGCATCAATGACTATGCCTCTGTTTTTCCCATCCCGATCCAAGCAAAACATGGTATTTCCAGAAACCTTTGTGATATATATTGGAACATCAAGGGTTCTAATTATTCCGCTATCTCCATTTGGGAGGCAGTACTTAATATGATTTAGAGTTGTGTAGATGAATACGCCATTGTCATCCCAAGCACCACTCTTTACACGAATTGTTTCATGAAGAGTGCACTGGTGCACAAGCTTCTTGCTGGCAATGATGATGGCATGCTTGCTCAGCAATGCAACATTTTCCATGTCAGTAGACCAAACAACATACTTGACAAAGGGAGTTTGAAGATCACCAAGAACCAGCCTTTGCTGAAGATCGAATATAACCACTCTATCTTCTGCTCTACAAAGCAAGTTACCAGTTCCAGCATAGAATATGGCATCGGCAGCAATTGGAAGGGCACTTTTCTTCACAACCTCATTTTTCAGATTCTTAACCAAAACCTGGTTGGTGCTTCTATCAAGAACAGCAAATCGATTACGAGCTACAAAAACAGCCGATCCTCCAACACCTCTCCTTGCATCTGGCACATTATCAGCCCTACTAATGCTGTCCTTAGGTATGGTGTACAACTCGTAAGAACCCCCCTCCGCATCTGAGCATATGAGAATGGCATTCTCTGTAGGGCTGTAACTGAGAGTTCTAGGACTCTGATTTAAACTGGTGGAACCAGGACGTCTAATTGGAGCAACCTGTGTGTCCTTTTGACTTGAAAACTCGTAATATCGCAGAAATCTGTCTTTAACATAGAAGAGACTATCACCACTCACTGAAAAGGCTGGCCGTTCTCTCTCTAACTTAAAGACTATCATTCCACTGTCATGGCCCGCTGCCAGAAGGTTCATCTCAGGGTGAGCTGCAAGAATCCAAAATCGATCATGTTCCCTGCGAAATGTTTGGAGTCCAGTTCGCCTTGTTGCATCCCACACACGGATACTTTTGTCTTCTGAATTTGATACAATTATGTCCTGTTTGGCATGGAACATAACACATGAAACATTATTCATGTGCCCCCTTAATGTGTCAACTTCCCAAGCTTTTGTATCTACAAACAAACAAAAAAATTTCACTTAAGACTGAATTCATTCTCGGCATAAAAATAATTTAATTCACAGACTTGCTGATTCATTAAGAGAAAGGAAACATATATGGATCACTAAAAGGAACATAAATATTTTACTTAATTTATCATGTAGAAAGAAATGTACGATAATAAACAAATGTTCACTAGGTAAATGCACCAGCCAAGAAAATTTACGAGTATTATTTGGTAAAGCAGACTATAATATTAGTACCATTCATCCGCCACAGTTTAACTTGGCGATCATCTGCTCCTGAGACAATCAGAGGAAGGGTGGGGTGGAATGCAGCCCAATTAACACCTCGATCATGGCCCTCCAAAACATACTTAACAACAGCATCGATACCTCCAAAAAGATCTGTATTCATCTGACTCAGACGAAGCATGTCATCTGGAGGAGATCCAGATTTCTTCTTAAGGGCACCAATATCCCAAACACGAACCGTCTGATCAAGGGAGGCTGACACAACCAGATCTTCTTTTGCGTGGAAGGAAGCACACATAACATAATGGTTGTGACCCGTTAACACAGAAATACAAGTGCGTGATTGCCAGTTCCATATGCGAATAGTCTGATCATCACTGGCACTTACAATCCATGGGTTCTCATGATGGAACTGCACAGTTCGAATATAATCAAGGTGTCCAAGAAGAGTAAAAAGACACCTATGGAGCTTGTAGTTCCAAACCTTAATTTTGTAATCATCCCCTGCAAAAATAAATAAATAAAATAAATACATTAAGAAATAAACAAAAACTAAAAATTTGACAACTTTCAATGCATCATGCATCAATTGCACTATATATCCAGAAATATTTGTAACGCATTAAAATTGAAATTCTAATAAGTTACACATAATACATTCCCTGCAGCAGAACTCCCTCCTAAGAGAATTTGGCATGTCAAAAGAAGTTCATCTTCGTACTTTCTGCTTCTAATTAAGCTATTAAATTCTCAACTGGAAAGTTATAACCTTTTGTACTAAGAAAATATAAATGAAACGAAATAAAAGTAGATCTTGACCCACTTTGTAGATCTTCACTTAGCGGCACACAAAACGATAAAGACGCTGATCCCTTGGTTAAAAAATGTAATACATATGACTGAATAGGAATGAGAAAAGTAATCACATATGCTTCTACGTTGACCATGCCGAGAGAATAACCAATCTGATTTAACTGATTTCAGCAACTTGCAACTATTTAAATTTCAGTTTTCGCGGCTTTACGCACAAAGTCTCTTTAAACTTAATCAGAGAATAACAACCTAGATCTACATGAATTACAAAACACATCTGAAAAGTAGACAACTTTGCCTTTTCCATTCAGAACAAAAGCCTGCAACTTTATCAGCACTGTTCCGGGTATTGGATCTCGCATTAGTCAATCACTTAAAGATTCACAATTGCTTACATCAACTATCCAATCTGATTATGAAGAATAATCAATGAAAACAGAAGGAAACAAAAATCAGGGAAATGTATCGATGGAAGAAATTCGCACCTCCAGAGACAAAAAGAGGCTGAGATTTGTGGAAATGAACACCGCGAACCGGTCCCTCGTGCTCGTCGAATCGATCGATGAGAGTCCCCATCCGATAGTCCCATAGCTGGATCACCCCGCTGTGGAGACTCGCGAGGATCCACGGCCTCTTACTATGGAAGCTCAGTCCCTTCACTCGATTGCTCTTCGTCTCGAACTTCGTCAACATCTTCGCTCACAACAACAGACTCTGCAACCAAATCCAATCGCAAAATTTCAACAAAAACAAAGAAACAAACACCGACGCTCCAATCAAATCTCAAACCTAAATCAATCCACACAGAAAAGTTCGATTTTCCCAACCCTGTTTGGTCGCAAAGAAAACGTGAAAAATATTCAATTCCCAAACAGAAACTAAAACGCAAACGATTCCAAATTCGCTTTCCTGGATTCGAAATCTTCAAATCAATTCCAACAGTTCCGAGCCAACAATTCAGCATTATTCGAAAACATAGAAATGAAAAACATGAACAGATCTGAGCGGAGAAAACCCAGGAATGAAGAATTCACCTCAGATCTATCTCAGATTGAATCAGAATCGCATCTAGAATCAACGCCACTCCCAGGTGCTGGTATATGTATCTATAGGAGTATAGAAGAGAGAGAGAGGAGAATTTTAGAGAGAGAAAATTCCTACCAGAAAGAGAGAAAGATCGGTGAAATGAGAGAGTAAGAGAGGGAGAGAGAGAGAGAGAGAGAGAGCCGGGGTTTTCTTTAGTTCTCTTTCTTTAGATCTAGCGTCGTCGAGTGTCTGTTAATTTTTTTAGAGAGAGAGACAGACAGAACAGACGGACTTTTGTCATGGAAAATTTACATTAAGCATTATTGTTATTTATTTATTTTTTTTTTCAGAAATGATAGTATATAGTATTTTTATGAAAAGAGTTTAAAATAAATAGTAAATTTAGAATATTTAAAGCAATAGAGTTATATGTATAGTCTAATAATAATACCATATCTAACTATAATAAGAGATTTTAAATTTGAATATCAGATCTCTAAATTAAAAAATATATAATTTAACAGTTAATTTGTACGTGACTTTATTATAAGTTGTGTATGGATTTAATAAAAAAGTTAATTAAAATAAATAAATATATTACATTCATTTGAAAAAGCTATAAGTTATAAAGTTAAAAAATGTGGTGTCTTTCTCTCTTTCATTTTTTTTATCTTAAATTTCTCATATATTAAGGTTTTTATTTTTATTTTTATGTGAGACTTATATCGTCGTTGTTGTCGTCACCGATGAGGATGATTGGTGATTCAGTCATTCTTGAAGGGATGGAGTTAGAAGGTCATAGTTGGGAGTTTTTCAATCAGATCTAACCCGACAAGCTTCTGATGATTTGAGATCCGACAAGACCTTGGTGATCCAATCGTTGGTGCAGCGAACTCTTAGAGTTCGTTTGAGATGAGATGAAATTTTTAAGTTTGAGTTGAGTTGACTTTTTAAAAAATAGTTTTAAATTTTGTTGACTTTTCAGAAAAAAAAGACAAAAATTGAGATGAAAAATTTGAGTTGAGTTTGAGTTAAACTCATTCACCAAACATAGGCTTACTTACAATCGAGCCGATTAATTTCCCTTAAGTTGTGGTGCGTGAAGGAGTAGTTGTTTCGCGTGGGGCGATAATTTTGTAATTGATGTTATTTTATATTCATGCTTTTGTTTTTATGTTTTAGTTTCAATCTTTCTTGTAATAAAAAAAGTAGTTCCTCCACCTCTGATTTGTTTTTGTGTGTGTTCCGCTTGAGTTATTTTCTAACGGTATATGTATAATGATTCTGTTAGTATTATGGCTAGGTGGAGTTTGTTGCAATCTCTATGTTACGAGTGACTGTCTCTCGATTGATCGAAATATTCAATTGATTGCAGCTGTTTTTTTTTTTTTTTAAGAGCTTTGTGCATGTTTAATTATAGAATTGTCGAGGAATTCGATGAAATTTTCCATCACTAGATCCCAGCTTATGTCCTCCTCATATTTTCCTGACGAAATTGGTCTTAGTCGAGAGTTGTGTATCTTGTATCATAAAGTCATTTCATTTTTGGAACCGATATTTGTATTTCATTTTAATTTGAATGATAATTTTTCTCAAAATATAAAATAAATATATTTAGTAAATATAAAATTTATTAAATAAATGACAAAGTTATTAAATATAAATAATATTTACAATTAGTAATCTTTATCAATCTTTAAAAGAGTAAATAAGTTCTTTCTATCTAATCTCATGGGTCTCCACGTGTCACTCTCTTCATTTTCTTTTCTGTTTTTTTGCCCTTTTTTCCTTTTTTTCTTTTTTCCCTTGTCCTTCGTTATTGATGCAGTCATTGTTACACACACTCTCTCTTTCTCACTCTCTTCTTTCATAATAATGTCCAATTTTTTTCACCATTTTTTTTTTCCTTTGGCTTTCCTGCTCTCTCGCTCTCCCATTATTATTATTATTTTTTAATTTTTATGGACTCTGCTCTTTTTCTTTTTCTTTTTTCCCGCTTCTCTTCTCTCTTGCTTTTTCTCTATATTATCTTTTATTATTATTATTATTATTTCCTTTACTGTCATCTTCCTCTACCTCTCTCCATCATCTTCTTTTCTCTCTATATTCTGAAAAAAAAAAAAAAAAAAAAAAGGCAAACCAAGCCATGGTCATTGATTCACAGGGATGAGAACCAAACATGGGAACAATGAAGGAGTCAATTTATACTTTTTTGTTATTTTAAATCCCACTTAACCTTTTTTTTTTTTTTTTTATTTTATTAAACTCTTCTTTTAAGTTTGTTTATCATTTACAAAATTTTTTGTACCACTTCACACGCGTACTCTAACTAATTTATTAAATAAATGACAAATTTATTGAATATAAATAATATTTGAAATTAGTAACTTATAATAAACAAATTATATACCTAATAAATTTATTATATACTTAAAATGTTTTTAAATTCTATTATTTACTTTAATTATTTACTAAAAAAATACTATTTAAATTCTGTTAAAATAAATATTATTTACTTCAATTATTTATTTAAATAAATTATTCTGTTGGTCTTTAATTTTATAAGAGGTTGTCGGTTTGGTCCTCAATGTTTTTTTTTCTTTTTTTCTTTTTATCGATCTCTTAACTCATCAAAAGGATGCAAAAGAATTATTGTTAATTTTGTTGAGAGAGATTGCACCAAATATGTCATATGGTAAAAAATGTTTAAAGTAAATAAATGATAAATTATTTATTTACGAAAAATTTTTAATGTAATTTTATCATAAGTGTACTTCATAAGTGAACAAGTTATCATGAATATAATATTTATGCAAATATTTTAGGATAATTTGTCCGTTTAGTTCCTGAACTATGAATATTTTGTCATTTTGGTCTATGAACTTTTGATTTTAATAAATTAGTCCCTGAATTTTTATTTTTTGGCAGTTTTGGTCCTTCATATTAAAATTGATAGACGATTTTTGAAATTTAGCATAGCTAATCGTATCCCTATAACATAATAACTAAAAATTTTAAAGAAATTACTACATTAAGTTCAAAGGTTTTTGCTTTTAAGGGTTTTGATAAGAATAAGGAGGAAATTTTTTTTCTTAATGTAATTATTTGTGTAAAATTCCATGTTATCAAAGAGTTCAAACATGATATTATACACTAAATTTAAAAAAAAAAAAAAAAATTCATCAATTTCAATATCAAGGTGTCTGACAACATAAGATTTTTCTGGCTTTCATCTAGGAATTCTAGGCTCTCACCTTTAGAGTTAAGGAAGCTATATCCAAGGATTAGAAGGGGAATGGAGAATTGATCTATGAGAGAATTCACTAGTTTTCGTAAACTTGTTAATTCAAAGAGAAGAGAACAGTAAGGAAGATCGAAAAATCTTATGTTAATTCTAACACAAATCTTCCAATTCAAAATCTCAATTTAATTAAAAATAAAGAAAACAGGACATATTGGCATGTTGCAATAATCTAAAAATTTAAGGATAAATTGTTAAAATAAAAAGTTCTAAAAAATAAGTTGTCAAAGATCAACTAGTTTAGAAAGAAAATGTTAGAAACCTTTATCTTATACCAAAATATTGAAATAAAAATTTATTACAAAGTTTATCTTTTTGTCTACGTTATTGTGCACAACAACCTTTTGACAACAAGCCAACTCTCACAAGGTTTGTATAGACTGTTGTGATATTGGTAATACACAAATGGATTCAGAGTTCTGCTTTCTTGTACGGGCAATCATTTGAATCACCAAATTTTGAAACTTTTTTTAGGGGTTATAACCACCACTACTTTCTACGAGAAACTAAGCCAACTCTCACCTCGTTTATGAGAAACTGATTGTGACAAAACTAAGAGAAGCATATCATGCTCTTTTCATATATATATATATATATATATATATTTTTTTTTTTTTTCCTTCTGAAAAAATGTCCGGGAAGGGAAATATGAGAAGCGTAATGTTTTGGCAGTTATGTTCGCAAGGAAAATATGAAAAATATTCTCTCAATTTTTTTTTGGGTTACTTGCGCATTTTTGTAAAATGGACTTGAATAAAACCCATCCCCAAAAGCTAACTCAAGGAGATAGAGAACTCATTCCACGTTTAAACACCTCAACAACCCCGTAACTTAACGGTGTATGACAAACACACAATCCAACACTTCTCACCATTTGTTTTTCGAAATTCTTCCACTTGAGTTCTCCAACGAACACTCTCTACAATTGCACTTATTGTTGAGGTGATTTGTGCTTCATTTTTCAAACTAGGTTTGAATAGGATTAGGTAGCCAATGAATACAATGAACTGCTAATGCCTGCGCCTAACTTTAGGTTGTTTTTGACTCCTCTCTCATGCTAGGGCAAAGGCTGTAGGTAAAAATAAACATATGCACCATCACCATGCTTGCTCCATTGTTTCGCATATTACAAAGAGAATACGATGATACTCACAAGAACCGCAAAACGATCTCCGATCTGAATGACATAAATTAACCGGCAAAATCTCTTAGGAGATTGATTAGCTCCCGAAATGAAATGTTGTAATAACGTTGGTACCTAAAATTTTAGCAACGCAAAGCTTTAGAAGCAACAAAAAAGTGAGCAAGGGAGAAAAGTATGATGCAAAAAACTAGTAAGTGCGAAAATATGTAAAACCCCATTGCAAACTGGCAGTACAATACTTTCACAGCGAACAAATTGATACCGAAAATCATCAGAGAGATGAGCAAATTTTTCATACATTGACAAATTAAATGTCCTGCCTATAACCATCATCTATTTTAACAAGGGCCTTGGCCATTCTTGCCTATGAACAACTAACAAGAACAGACTATAACAAAATTCTGAATATATTTATTACATTCGAAATCTTAATCAACTAATTAAAGAAGAAAAGAACGGGAGAACCTCAGCAAAAAGAGCTAGCGCAAACGATTCATTTGAAACCGAACTCTTCAATAGTTTTTCTTCCCTCTTACCGCAGATAAAAATGAGTCATGATCATCTATGCTGCCAAAACAATGAGCAGGGAAAAAAATTTATAAAGAAAAATATTCACCTGCCCCAGCAGCTTCACCGAATCTGAGAAGGAGAACACAACAATCCAGAAGCATCTGCTCCCACAACTGCAAGATCACAAACATTACAGATCTGACCTTCTTGGCTTGGCACAAACCATGAACTGCAGTATGGGCAAGAAACATCCTTTTGGCCCCGGTAAATTGGCACATATGTGGCCCCACAAGTCACAAACGGGTTTCTAAAATCGTAGTTCAGCTGAGAAACATCAGACATGTTCCTCTCAGCAGCCTGCAACACTTGCCTAGCGGTCTTGGCATGGGTCTCAATGGTGGGGTTGGTCTCCAAAAGCCGCCTGGCAAAGTTAGCAGCGGTAGCAAGGTTCTTTGCCTTATAGCAAACAGTCATTGCATTAAGCAAGGCAAGTCTTAAGTGAGGCAGCTGGATATTGCAGTGCGTGAAATAAGCGGCAAGCTCCTGCTGGCGTACTAGATTGTCCTTAATTTCCCTCCTTTTCAGTTCCATTTGCAAGCCTAGCACATACTCTTTCACAATAATAATCAGCTCCTTGACTTCATCAACTTCCCTCCTAGACTCGACAACAATCAGAGGAATTGTGTGAAGAATGACGAGGAAGAGGCGAAGAGCTTCAGTAAATTTCCCAGAAGTGGTAGCCCTGTAGCCTGCTTTAAGTTTTTCTTCCAACTGTGAGAAATTGTACACAAGTGCTGGAGGGCCCCTTACATTCGGGGTCGCAGATTCAGTCCACCCACGTTCAACTGCTAGTGATATAGCTGGCGCAGAGGAAAATGCACGTAGATAGGAAAGGCAGCCAGTTTGGAGATCCAGAAACATGGACTTCAAAGGAGCAAAGTTTTTTATTCCAAGCTGCCTGTTAAGCAACCGCATTGCAGTGTCAAAGTTGCCTGCCGCAGCATGTTCAGCAGCAAGAGACGATCTCTGGGTCCAAATCTGGCTTACAGGCATACCAGGAGTTGGAGCAACAAAAACTGAAGACCGTGCATTTGCAGAAGCCTTTGGAGTGTCTGCTTCAGGAGGCAGCTCCAAATCCTCAAGGTCCCATCCTCCCTCTTCCTCATTTTCTTCAGCCGCTTCTCCATCTTCAATAATTGCTGGGACATCCCCATTCTGTAAGCCGTCAACATCAATGATGTCCAGATCCTCACCCCAGTCACCACCAGCAGCGGCTTCATCCTCCTCGACGGCAGCATCCCTGCCAATATTATCCAGACCTCCTTCAAATATCCCTTTCATTACCCTAAGAAGAGGCCAATCACCACCACACATGACAGGAGTTGGGGGCACCAGAAGGGTAGGTACTTTCCCTTCTGGCAAAGATGGAACGTTGTCGCCCAATTCAGCAGCTAAACGTTCAGCAATGTCCTGTAGTCCATGAACTGATGCCGTGATGTAAGCAAGCGGCAGGTGGCCAACATTCTCCAAAATCTTGATACGTTCTCGAACATCACCCAAATACAAAGCATTGTGGAACTGACCCATAACATCGTTCTTAACCTCGGCAATCTTCAGCATCTTGGATAGCTTGTCTGTGTTACCAGTTACGAGATACAGGAAAGATAACCTCTCAAAATTTTTCGTCTTCTGGTAGGCATACTCCACTATACCTGCATTTCCTTGACGAAGAGCCTCCACCCCCAACCTGTACCAATGATCTTTCTCATCGATTGCAGTAGCTGATGCAACAGCAATTTGAATATTTCCACTCTCCAAGGCCAGATTGAAACGGGTTCTTTCATCTTTCACAAAATGGAGAGCAACTTCCGGGAACCCCTTCTGCTGAAGATAAGCAATCACTGCCTGCCCACAGAGTTGTGAGCTCCTTATCATGCTCATAACATGGTCATATCTCTTCCTTAGTAGGGACAGCTTGAAAATATATTCTGTAGGATCAATTAGTATGGGTTTGTTTTTCCCATCTCGATCTAAGCAAAACATGGTATTTCCAGAAACCTTTGTGATATATATTGGAACATCAAGAGTTCTAATTATTCCACTATCTCCATTTGGGAGGCAGTACTTAATATGATTCAGAGTTGTGTAGATGAATACGCCGTTGTCATCCCAAGCACCACTCTTTACACGGATTGTTTCATGAAGAGTGCACTGGTGCACAAGCTTCTTGCTGGCAATGATGATAGCATGTTTGCTCAGCAATGCTACATTTTCCATGTCACCAGACCAAACAACATACTTGACAAAGGGAGTTTGAAGATCACCAAGAACCAGCCTTTGCTGCAGATCGAATATAACCACTCTGTCTTCCGCTCTACAAAGCAAGTTACCAGTTCCCGCGTAGAATATGGCATCAGCAGCAATTGGAAGGGCACTTTTCTTCACAACCTCATTTTTCAGATTCTTAATCAATACCTGGTTGGTGCTTCTATCAAGAACAGAAAATCGGTTACGAGCCACAAAAACAGCTGATACTCCAACACCTCTCTTTGCATCTGGCACATTATCACCCCTACTAATGCTGTCCTTAGGTATGGTGTACAACTCATAAGAACCGCCCTCCGCATCTGAGCATATAAGAATAGCATTTTCTGTAGGGCTGTAACTGAGAGTTCTAGGACTCTGATTTAAACTGGTGGAACCAGGGCGTCTAATTGGAGCAACCTGCGTGTCCTTTTGACTTGAAAACTCGTAATACCGCAGAAATCGGTCTTTAACATAGAAGAGACTATCACCACTCACTGAAAAGGCTGGGCGTTCTCTCTCTAATTTAAAGACTATCATTCCACTGTCATGACCCGCTGCCAAAAGGTTCATCTCAGGATGAGCGGCAAGAATCCAAAATCGATCATGCTCTCTGCGGAATGTTTGGACTCCAGTTCGCCTTGTTACATCCCACACACGAATACTCTTGTCTTCTGAATTGGACACAATTATGTCCTGTTTGGCATGGAACATGACACATGAAACATTATTCATATGCCCCCTCAATGTGTCAACTTCCCAAGCTTTTGTGTCTGGAAACAAAACAAAAAATTCCACTTACAACTGAATTCATCCTAAGCATAGAAATGATATCTTGCACAGAGGCTGGCAGGTTAGCCACATAAAATAATTATATATGCATCAATAAAAGGAACATAAATAACTAAGCCTGAACAATCATGTAGAAAGAAATTCGCTCTCCGTATTCACCAGGTACATGCACCAACCAAGAAAATTATGATTTTTATGTGGTAAACCAGACTAAAAAATGAATACCATTCATCCGCCACAGTTTAACTTGGCGATCATCTGCTCCTGAGACAATCAGAGGAAGGGTGGGGTGGAATGCAGCCCAATTAACACCTCGATCATGGCCCTCCAAAACATACTTAACAACAGCATCAATACCTCCAAAAAGATCTGTATTCATCTGACTCAGACGCAGCATGTCATCTGGAGGAGATCCAGTTTTCTTCTTAAGGGCACCAATATCCCAAACACGCACTGTCTGATCAAGGGAGGCTGAGACAACCAGGTCTTCTTTAGGGTGGAAGGAAGCACACATAACATAATGATTGTGACCCGTTAACACAGAAATACAAGTTCGTGACTGCCAGTTCCATATGCGTATAGTTTGATCATCACTGGCACTTACAATCCATGGGTTCTCATGATGGAACTGCACAGTTCGGATATAATCAAGATGCCCAAGAAGAGTAAAAAGACACCTATGCAGCTTGTAGTTCCAAACTTTAATTTTGTAATCATCCCCTGTAAGAGAAAAAATACATAAATAAATAAACAAATATAAAAAGGTTGATTATTTGTCAGTGCATGAATTTCAATATTGACGAGAATCACACTATGTATACAGAAATAATTGTACTACATTAAAATAGCAACTGCAAAAAATATAGCTTATGCACTACGACAGAACTCCCTCCTAAGAGAATTTGGCATGCCAAAAGAATTTAATTTTCATACTTTCTGCTTCTAATTAAGCCTATAAGTTCTCACAACTGAAAATTTATAACCTTTTGTGCAGATAAAAGAAGAAAAGAAATTGAGTAGGATCTTAATCCGATTTGCAGACCCTCACAGTCTCATAACAAGTGGCTGAATGCAAATTCATAGCTTTTCAATGAAAACACATTTGCTAGGGCAGGGTAATTGCAATAACTTTATTGATATATCATCAAAAAAATAAATGGAGACCATCCGATTGGTAGACCAAGAGAGAAGAGCCAGAATCTAGATAGAAGAATGGAACCAAGATAGAGCAAGAGAACCACTAGAGAAAGATAAAGAACTACAAGGGAGAAACAGAGAATTCTAGAGGCAAATCAGAGCTAAAGAGAAGGGAAAATAATAATTGCACCATTCCTACATCATTATAGCAAACTGGATAACTAACTAGAAAACTAAACCCCAAAAAAAGAGAGGGGAAGGAAAAAAAAAAAAGAAACTTGATAGTGGGAAACTAATCCTAATGATATAAATTCATAATCCCTAATTAAATTATAACTAGATAAATATTCTAATATCCCAGGGAGTGAAAACTCGAAACAATCATTAACCAACATCTTATATATTAAAAAAAAAAAAAATCAAGGCTTTTGACCACCACGGTAAGCAAACCACTCTACATCATTGAAACCAATCCCATAGTCAATTTAGAAAGAAATTCCAATAATTAGACATTAGATCCAAAGGAATCAACAGAGAATTTGGAATTCCTCATGCAACGTTATATGTAAATTTTGAACACAATATTTTGAGGAATTGGATTCACAAATAGGGAAAGAGATAGCCCATCGATTATATACTCAGAAAAAAAGTGGGCCTGAACAAACTTGTCACTTGTCACTTGTCACTTGTCACAACCTCATTCTTACTCTCATCCTTCTCAATAGGTGTTTGATCTTGAACCCATGGGTAGGTCTTGGCTCACTAGGAAGTTTAATGTAATAATAGGCTTAAACACATGTGATTTTTCTTTCGATTTGGCAGGATTCGCGATATATTTATTTCCATTATCTCCAAAGACAGTTATTCCCTTCACTTTACCGCATCTTAGTATCATCAACCTGAAGAAGCTGTTCTAACAAAACAAAACTAACGTCCATAAGAAGGACATCACAATGAACATCTCTCTTATGAGGACCCAATCGAAAAGGAACTAAACATCTTCCAGTAACCTCAAAAGAATCTGTACTTATCCAATTTGCCCAAAATGACATGAGATTAACCCAGCCACCCTTATCAATAACAAGCTTTCAAGGTTTATCTTGGAATGGAATGAAGGTGTGAAACTAAGAACTATAATCTATCATTCTCACATGGGGTTGTACATATGCTCCAAATTCATGGTGATGTTAGCCCAAGCCAAGAACCATGAAATGATGAAACGGTGTTGGGATAAAGCTGAAATGACATGGATCTAAACACATTACTAATATAGGGAAAAAAAATCATGAGATTAAAAAGTTCTACTAAGGTTTTTATGCAATGGAAAAGAGACTTTAGAGTTGACAGAAACCTTCTTCCACGAGCTGCAAACAGAGAAAATGACAGTTTGCAGCAGCACAAACAATGGTCACATGCCACTACACGGAAAGGTAGAGAAATGAAACCACTAGAGAGAAACAGAACTACAAGAGAGAAACAGAAGATTCAATAGACAGAACAAGCACTCATGAAAAAGAAAACCAATAATATCAATATACATTCATCAACCATAAGTCAGAATTGAAATCATAAACTACCTCAGACAAACTAAACAACAAACAAGGAAACTAAAAAAAAATAAAAGAAGAAAACTTGATTATGGGAAACGAACCCCCAATCTATCAAATATTCTAAACTCCATCAACATATCACGGAAAGGTTTGAGAAATTAATAAATGAGATTCTATGTTGAATACTACTAAAGAATGACCAATTTGATTAACCGATTTCAGCAACCTCCACTACACAATTTATCCCAGTGGTCTTATCTTTTTAGAGCCAAGTCTATAGCAAGTATAATCCCTATCCTTTTTCCAGCTCTCGCCAGCCTAAATTAAAGAATGATAACCCAGATCTATGAATCACAAAACACATCTAAGAAAAATAAATTTTGCTCTAAACCATGGATCTAGTGAAATTCAACAATTTAAAGAATAGATTTGACGTTCACAATTTCCAACCAAAAAACAAAAGAAACAAAAATAAAGGAAATGCATCTGTGGAGTTAATCCGAACCTCCAGAGACAAAGAGAGGCTGAGATCTGTGGAAATGAACACCGCGAACCGGTCCTTCGTGCTCGTCGAATCGGTCTATCAGAGTCCCCATACGATAGTCCCATAGCTGGATCACCCCGCTGTGGAGACTCGCGAGGATCCACGGCCTCTTACTGTGGAAGCTCAGTCCCTTCACTCTATTGCTCTTCGTCTCGAACTTCGTCAACATCTTTGCTCACAACAGACTCTGCAACCAAATCCAATCGCATCAAACGTTTCGCAAATTCCATAAAAAACAACAAACACCGTCGCTCAATCCAATCTCAAACCTAAATCAATGCACACACAAAAAAAAAAAAAAAAAAAAAAAAGTTCCATTTTCTCAACCCTGTTTGGTCGCAAAGAAAACGTAAACATTTCAATTTCGTAATCGATTTCCGCAACGAAAATCACAAACACAAAAAGGTTCAATTTTCCTCGACCTAAAATGCAAACATTCCAATTTCACTTTTCTGGATTCGAAATGCGAAATTCTCAAACCATTTCCAACAGTTTCGAGCTCACAATTCAGCATTATACCAAAGAAAAAAATCAAAATCACGAACAGATCTGAATGAAGAAATCGAAAGACAGAAGAAATTCACCTCAGATCTAGTTGTGATTTGATCAGAATCCAACACCCAATCGCATCTACAATCAAATCAACGCCACTCCCAAGTGTCGGTGCATGAATCCAGAATTATAGAAAGAGAGAGAAAGAGATCGGAGAAGAGAAAGGGAGAGAGAGAATGGGGTTTTGAGTTCTCTCTTTAGATTCAAGCCTCGTAGAGTGTCTGAGTTAATTTTTAGAGAGAGAGAGAGAGGAGAGAGAAAGGGGAGGGAGAGAGAGGGAATTTTGTTGATTAAGAAGGGCGGGTACGGTGAGAGAATAAATAAGTACATTTTCTATATAAACTCGTTAATTATCACTTTTATAAGGTCCACTGGTGAAAATCTAACCGTCCGATTAGAATTCAACGGTTATGATCGGCTGGTTGGCGTGGCGTTTAGTAGTCAACGTGGTTTCAAGACGCTTACATCTTAAGCAAAATTTAGCTTCAACGGCTGAGATCTGCAAATTTTTTTTTTTTTTTTTTTTTTTTGGGGACAAGGGGTTTGAATTTTCTTTATTATTTTTTCTTTCTTTCTTTTGCTTCAAAAAATAAATAAATAAACTTCCGTTTTGATAAGTTATTTGAAGAATAAGACATTGTTTAGAAATATAGTTCAAACTATCAATTCAAACTAAAATTTTTGTTTTTTTTCTAAAAAGTTTTTTATCTTTTCTAAAAAATTTTTTTGTCTTATCTAAAAGTCAACAAAAATTACTATTACAACTAAAATAATCCAACTCAAATTAACATACCAAACAAACTCTAAATTTTTAAATTAGAATTTATTAATTTTTAAAAATTAATTATAAATTTTATTGATTTTTCAGAAAATAAAATAAAAATTAAGATAAAAATATAATTTAATTAGAGTTAAACTTAAATACTAAATAAAGACAACATTTGCACTTTGTCAGGCACGAGGAAAAAAAAAAAAAAAAGACATCGATATATTGCCAAAAAGAAGAAAAAATAAGGTTTTTTTTTTTGTTAGGAAAAAAAAAGAGAGAAATATGGAAAAATTAAGTTGGGTGGTTTTTTTAATCACTTAATATAATAAATTATCCAATTTTATTTAATTTAGAAAAATGATCATTTTTTATTTTTCAGATTTGATCGATTAGTGATTGATTATAAAATTTAGTAATTTACGTTATGGTTAATCAACGATTGACTAAATCAATCACTGATTAACTATTATGTAATCAATCACTAATTGATCATTATAAAAAATTGATTAATCATTTTAAAAAAAGTCTTTTAACTGATTTTTAAAACTTTCAGTCATTTATTAAAAAAACTTCTTAAAAAAAGATTATTTAGCTATAAATCCCAAAATGAAACATCCAAAGTGTTTGACATACTCACTGCAATTAAATAATTATAATTGTTTTATTTATTTGTTTATTTGGAGCAACCATTTGGTGTCATTTGCAAGTTACGACATTTTGTTTCAATTTAACAATTGAATACTTGTTAGGCTTGTGCAATTTGGATGGATCATTTTGATGGTTCATTTAAAATTTGTACACAATGGCAAAAGGAACCCTCGTCTATTCTAATCTAGAATAAAAGTGGTAAAATTTTTTAGTTTTTCTCTATTTACATTTTAGATAGCTGATTTTAAATGCATATTTAAATATTTCTATTCAAATTTTCTGTTCAGTATGTTAACATCCTAACATCATTTTTGATGATAGCTCAAATTTTGCTGTTCAAAATTTTTCATTCAAATGTTTCTATTAACAAATGTTTCTATTCAGATGCTTCTTTAAAACGGACACAGTCTTTTTATCAAAAGTAAACTCGTTTTAACTATTTACGTCTTCAAGTTTAAAACATAATTTTGTTATTCATGTCGAAAAAAATTGTTTTTTTACTGCATAGAATTTTGAAAGAAATAAACAAGATCTATCTTGATATTTTTTTTCGAATATATTTTAAGTTTTTATATTTTTTACTCCAAATAGTTCGTTTTCAACAGAACGCACAATTTCAAAACTTAAATCAACTCTAATCAAAATTAAATTAGGGCCTGTTTGGTGCACAAGTTCAGTTTGAGTTGAGTTGAAATTTTTAAGTTTGAATAGTAATTTTTGTTGACTTTTTCAGAAAAGACAAAAAACTTTTGGGGAAAAAACAAAAAACATGATGAAAAAAGTACAGTTCAGTTTAAACCAAACTTACCAACCAAACGGGCCCTAATTCAATTCTCCAACTTAGCGAACCAACTAAACGACTTCTTAAAATTATCTTCACATAAGTATTACTATTAAGCATGTGTTAAGTGCTAATGTTTGAATTGTAGAATTTGAGTTTAGGTGGATTGTACGTTTATTGAGGCGTTTGAATTGTTTGAGTTAAAAAGTGTAAAAACTTGAAATATGTTCAAAAAAAATAAATCAATATGGAGTTTGTTTCGTTTGTCTCGAAATTTTATGTAATTTAAAAAAAATACTTTATTTGGACTTATCTATGCAAGGTTATGAACTTTTAAAGTTTGAATTATAAAACTATGTGAATAGTGAAGTTGATGGAAAAATACAAAAATTGAATTGTATTTTTAAGTTTCAGATTGTGCGTCCAAACATATATAAAATGGTGGTAATATTCCAGCAAAAAATGGTTGTAAGTAATCCAAAAACATTTTCTAAAACTATTTCAAAAAATATTCCAGAAAGAAAATCAATCAATGTTTTACACAAACAACATAAATATAATCTTAACATTGAAAAGTTCTCAAAAATTAAATTACACCAACACATTTGAAATATAAAAAATGCCCATAACAATATCATACCAATATGTCAGCGTTGAGAAAGATGTTTTTAAAGAAAGATTTATTTACATTTTTGTATAATGTATTTTACTTTTATTCAAAAAGTATATATTATGTTTTGAATTTTTACATTTGTATACCATCAGATTATGTTTGATATGCAAATTTATACATATTCTCGATCAAAACTTAATTTTAACCTTAAATTACCTAAATTAACCTTAAAAGAAAGACTACAATTATGTATTATTTATATTTATATACCATGTATTTTGTTTATATTTAAAGAGTTTATAATGTATTTTAAAATTTTACATTTTTATATTATTAGATTACATTTAGTATATAATCTATACACTTTTTCAATCAATGCTTATTTTTTTACACTTAAAATACCCAAAACACTATTAAATTTAAAACAAAAAATAATAAAAGAAATTTTAATTGCCAGCGGGATAAAAGAAATTTAACTTTATAATTTCTAAATTTTTAAAACAATATAGATGATGAGAGTAATTTAAAAAAAAAAATACAAAGTACAATCTCTATAGTCCAAAACAATCAAATATACGCATAAAAAGAAATTGACACTATAAACATTGTTTTATATAAAACACACACACACACACACACACACACATACATATATATATATATATATATTATATACATAGGCACTTGCTAAAGTCCTTCATGAAGGATGTCCTTCACCAACATGGTATTTTTTTTTAATTCAAATTTGCAAAATAATTGGTTGTAAAGCTATCAAGTTGGTAGGTGCTTTTGGGAGACAAACTTACATAATCTTTCTTGAAACTTGCTAGAGGTCAGTAAAAAATAATAGATGACCTAGTAAATCAATAAATTAATACACTGTTGGAGGCTATTAATGTAATTTTGAAAATATATGTAATTTATTTTTTAAAGTGAATATCGGTATTATTATTTTTCTTGACGACAACATAACATTAATAATTTGAAGAATAACATTTTGATAGAACAATCATAACACGACTAATTACATCATTAAAACGATTTCCAAAATAAGGTAAAGAAGAGATAACCACTTAATGTATGATGAATATAGTTATATACAAAAAACCAAATTTGAGGAATGACCAACATTTCATTTCTCTTTTCAAATGATCAAAAGACTATTTGGCATTATTTAAAATGACATTCTAAGGGCTGTTTGGTAGAACTTTTACTTTTACTTCTAGCCAGTAGAAGAACAGAAACAAAATCTGATTTCTTAATAAGTGTTTGGAACCAAAAAGCTTTTCAGGTCAAAATGATTTATAAAGTATTCTAATAAGTACTAAAAATGTTAAATGAAGTTTATAATATCTCATTTAAATTTTGTTAAAAGTTTTAAAGTCTACTCAGAAGAGCACAAGAAGCTTTTCTAGAAATTGGAAGCTCTTCTGATAGATCATCCAAACACTTTCAAAAACTGCTTTTGTTTTAGACCTGAAAAACCAAAAGCAGCTCTTAGGAAGCTACGCCAAATAAGCCCTAATTGTTATGTTACCAGACACCTATTTAAATGGCCTATCCAAATAAAATGGTACAAGTGTTGTTAAATTGAAACAAACGGATGGGTAATATCTATGTTAGAAATATTCAAGAACATATGTAATATTAAAAGCTGTAATTATAATGTGTAGAAATATATTTTTAAATATAGTATATAAAATGATTTGATTCAATTTTTAAGTATATAAAAATGATTTGATTCAATTTTTAAGTTGAATGTCCGTAGTCATATGTTTTTAGACCACAACATAACATTAATATATGTTATAATAACATTGATATTGAGTATGCATAACTTGAATTAATTTTTTGTTCGAGAAAGGAAGCCCAAAACGATTGGTCGTTTTCTTCCTCTATCATTAACAAGGGGATTAACCGGTTATTTACAAAGCAAGTAATCAATTCATGTCCTCACCCCTCAAATGATCATGTCCATCCAATAGAATATCAGTGGTCTAAGTTAAAAATGAAGGACCATCCTTCAATTTTCTTGTAAAGGACAGTAGAAGCCCCCTATTTATATACCAGGGGCCCTAATAAAAGTCCCCTTATTAAGATATGTGTATATATATTTGCCAGTACATGGTATTCTCATATAAACTTCCTCAGACCTCAAAGCTGCTCTCTTTCTTCATTTTGAAAATAAAAAAGAGAAGCATTTTATGGTATTTTGCATGCCTAAAATGATTTACAATAAGGAATATCCACTTCCACTTAGAAGGTTCCTATTGAGGATTGCCCTGAAGTACCCAGACAATCTCCTCTGCTCTTGATTGGATGCCTTTAAGATACTCGGTAAGAATACGCTGCTGGTAAGAACCGCCCTCCTGAGCAAGCGAGCGAGAAAGAATGAGTGTCGAAATTATAGAAAAAGAAGCAGTTGACATCTCCGTAATAAAGATTTTCAAGGTAGTTCTTACAGTTCTGATTAGAGTTCGCTCAGTTCTTTTCTTGATCGCTGCATACAATTCATCAGGCGAAACTTCTCCTTTACCAAGTGTGATTCCATCGAGGAGAAGCTTGCTCCATTCTTCCTCAGGAGCTGCAGGCATGGATATCGGTCAACGGGGTAGATCCACAAAAATAAGTAAAAGAAAAATGGAGTGCTTACTGATTGTTAAGCAAAACCGTAGAAAACCCCGAGCATTGTAAAAACTCGATGAATGTCAAGAAAAGTCATGTGCACATCGCTAGCATTGAACATAAAAATAAATGGCGGTTTCATCAAGGAAATAAGGATGTAGCAACTCTAAACAACAAGCCAAGAAGAAATTAAAAATAATTACAATCGTTGTTAAACTCACTGTAAACAGAGAAAGGAATTCATCTCAAAACCAAGAAACGTAGCCCCGGAGCGCGACTGACCTCTTCAAGGGAGCACCATTTCTCTTACACGTTAAAATCAAAACGTTGGAGGAACCATATAAGGTGAGAAGATTTAAATACATTACTTTTTTTTTTTTTTTTATGGGAAATACATTAAATTTAACTAATAAAACAAATTTATTATTCCCGGGAACCGGTGACACGACTGACAATGTTCATCAATTCAATGCTTCACAGAGAATAACTTAGCCTGTTTTTCTTCCCTAAAGCATAGTTCTTAAGAAAATGGTAGTCACCTTTGATTATGGTCTCAAGAAACTGCTCAGCCTTCAAGACTTCATCACCTAAAAGAGGAATGATATTGTTCGTTTAGCGTGTTCAATTTATAAAATAAAGCAAGCAAACGAAAAAAGCAACAGAAATTATTCCACCAGAAAAAAGGCAAAAAAAAAAAAAAAAAGGAAAAAAGACAAACCAATTGTACTCATAGTAATAGAAGAAGGGAAGAGAAAGTCATGGTACAACGTCGGTAACTTTATACGAGTGGAAAGATCATCTTGATGACATGATGCATTACCTTTCTTTGCATAACTGCGCTTTGAAAGAACTATGGAAGCATAGAGTTGCAAAACCTTTTGCAGCATAGCCTCAAGCCCTGGTTTGTCCCCATCTTCTTTGGCCTACAAATGAGTGATAAATAAATGATATGTGTGTATATACATATACATACATATATACTAGAGGAAAGCAAGCAACATAATATACTTAAAACAAGTATCAACCGGCATCAAATGCTATATGGTCCCATGCTAAGGCAACTTTGAAGGAATTAGTTTAAATTTTTATTAGGATTAGGATCTTATGGTTCCAATGAAAGAGCAATTTGGCAAGAAACGTTAAATTCAATTTGACCGACTCACTTGACGTAGTTGTGCGTTAACTTCTGCAAGAAAGCCTTCATCTAATTGCCCTTCATTCTCTCTTTGCATTATTCCCTAATAACAAGAGAAGAAGAAAACGATTAAACATATAGAAATAGCTCAAGGCCAGGAGGAATAGATTGTAAATAACTTGAACGCACGTGATTAATGTAATACATCAAAAAGGATAAAAGCATTTAAATTTTCTTAAGGAAAAAAAAAAAGAAAAAACTGTTGCAGATTCAATATAAAGAAATTCAGAAATAATTTTTTATTTGAAAACATAAAGTTAAAGAGACATTGTTAAAGTAAAAACTCACTTTCTTCAATTGATTAAGTGCATTAGGATCTCTAGGGGGCCATGAAATTTCTTCAACTTCATCAACTACAGGTTTTAGAATATCCTTGAGGACATCAGTGGATGATTCTATCTTTTCCTGAAGGGTAAGAATGCCAAAAAATAAAAAGAAAAGCGCACAAGAACATTATTTAATATTCCATGGATCTCAATGAGATTCTTATTTATTTATTTCATGCACATGGATTTGGATGGGAAGAGAAAGAGAGAGAGAGTATACATTGGTCTTGTGGACAAGACGATCCACTATGCTCATTATGGATATGGCTAATTCTTCATAATCTTTCTGAAAGAAGATACCGGTGAAATGAAGCAATTGTTAGAAAAAGCACGTATGAAAAGATAAGTGTAGTAGATCATAACAAACTAAGTTGAAAACCATGCTTTATCATCATCCGATTTGCAAGTATCAGTTCTTGCAGCCAGCCTTATCCAAAAGCCCTCATTAAATGCCAAGACATTTTCAACAACCAGTTTCTGAAGCTGTTCATGTGACAATAACCAACAATAAGAAATCATACAAATAGTATCAAGGTGGAACCCAATAGATACAAAATATTTCGTTTGAGCAAAAATTTCATGTTTGACACGAAAAAACAATGATCCAAATCAAGTATTTATATGTGTGTGTGTATACATATATATACATTTGATGTCAATATCTGCATGGATCACTTAATTGAGCAATCACAATTCCTAAAGAAAAGAACGTGATACATAAAACTGGAAAATCTTTAGCCTAAGAAGTCCGAATTGAATTAGTCTACTTACTTCATTGGGATTTGCATCTCTCAGGTTATCTATCAGCCTGTCCACTTCTACTGTCTTTTTGAATGCTTCCTCAGCATCTTGATTGACTGCACATATCAAAGTTCTCCTGTTTTATTAAACACGCAATTTTACTATCCAATGTTCCATTAATCAGATTTTTGCATATTCTAACAGTTAAAACTTAATCAGAAATAATTGAAGCACATAAAAGGAAAAAATAAAACAAAATCACATCTTTGGATGTGAAAGACCTTCCAAGAATCCGACCAAAGCAATCAACTAGTAAGAAAACTCCTTTATCTCTAGACAGATGAAAGATTTGCGATTTTTGTGGCGGGACTGAGATTGCTATGGTAGGGAAGTGTGAATGAATCATTTTGGGCTGTAGAAATGATAATATATTGCTTCTTTTGGATGTGCATGATTTTTGCTGGCATAATTCAACTATGCAACACAAAACATGGGAACAGAGAGAGTACTAAACTAGTAAGAAGAGCCCTTCCTTATGAAGTGAAAGTTAAGGACCCGTTTGGAAGCGTTTTGGAAATGATTTTGTCTTGGATATGAAATGAAAATGAGAATGTATTGAAAATGATGTTTTGATAATTTTTGAAATTGTGTTTGATTGTATTTCTAGAGAAATGGATTTGAGTACAGGAAAAAGTAAAATTGTGTTTGGGTATGTTTCAGAAAATATTTGTTGAGTCTATAAGCTTTAGAAAATGAAAACAGGAAAATGACTTTATTTCATTTTGAAATTCCTTAACAAAAATGAAAACAATTTCTTGTTTTTGTTTTTGTTTTCTAACTTTGTGCTAAACAAACGCTATTTCAGAATCATTTCCAAAGCTGTTTTATTAGAAACCGTGAGATTCCTTTCCAAAACGTTTTGGAAATAATACCATATACGGGCCCTAAACTAACTTCTTTTCTAGAAGGGTAAAAAAAAACTGTGAGACATAAATACAAAGATTTATTCACATTGACTAAGATTGACCGTTCAATTTTATTACTTGTTAGAAGAACACCAGCAAAGGAAATTCATTTTTTCTTAGGAAACTTATAGACAAGGAGAAATCTTTTGTTGGGTATAAAAAAAAAAGAACAAAAAGTACCCTAGCGGTAGCTTACTATTTTGAACTGTCATATCTTAATAAGATTCTGTCAGTCGTGAATATTTTTCACTTCGATGTGATTTTGTATAACCTACACAAACACTAAGCCCCCGTTTGAATTTTGGAATAACATTTCCAGACGGAAACTTCAAAACTCCCAATTCTACATCTCACTTTCTTTCTTTTCTTTTTTCAAAAAATTCAACAAAAGTCCATAACTTTCTTATTTTAAGACGAAATGAGAATTTTTTTTCCCCTTTTCAAATCGTTGAAAAAAACGAGATGAAAGAAATAAGAATTTTTTTCATAATAAATTTCAAATTTTACACTTTTTTCTATATCACAGTTCATTTCCAATTCACATCTCCCCAAAAACACATTTCCAAACCAGACCCCAAAACTCCGTACAATAGGATATTTTACAGAGCTCTGATTAACAAACTCAATCAACCATAAATCTCTTCCATTTCACTCCATCTTCTAATCTAGGTCACAGTTGCAAGATTACTTTCTTTTTGATACACACCATGGAAAACCCAAAATTTTATCAATTCCAGTAAAATTTAAAAATAACAAGGCAATCGAATATCCTAGTACAGACAAATAATTCAATCCAATGCCAAAATGTAGGTAAAAAGAAATATAAATACACACACACATACACACACACACACACACACACACTCACACACACACACATATATATGTGCATGCATGTAAAATACCTTGTTCTAGAATCCATTAAACCGGTCAAAGAAAACGGCTTGAGCCTCCTAATCCCAGACATTCCAAAATTCCAACTCCGGAGAAGTGAAGTTTTTCCGAAAGCACAATTAAACACCTGCCAAAGTAAAATTAAACCCTTGCATAATCAACTTGAAAATATTCCAGAAAATCGGACAATTGTTTTCTCTTCTGGATTTTCCAGGAGACCAAACAGTAGAAAGACGAAAGGAACAACAGAGGCGGGAAAATCTGGGAGTATAAGCTAGGGTTCAGAGTAATCGATAGACAAAGAAAGATCAAATAATCAATTCTTCACCAAAAAAAATTGGAAAAAAAAAAAGTTGAAGAGTAATTTACCTGGTAGTGGTGGTGATAGCTAAGAGAAGAAGATAGAGAAGAAGAGGAAGAAGAAGAAGAAAGAGCAGATGCCATGAACATGTTGAGCTTTGCAGAGGCAACAATGGCGGGAGAGGCCTCTAATGACCGTTCAATTTGCCAACCAAATCCTTTTCTTCAATCTTCTTTTTTGGCAGGAAAATGAGAATGGATTGTTGCCGGCACTAGTTATGGGCCTCATATTTGCCCATTATCGGCCCACAAAACACGATTTTCCCTGCATTTTGAGAAAATTGTGTAAACAGCATCTTAAATACACATGTTTATGTTTTTGAACCTTCATTTAATATTTGTTTAAATTTTAAACCCTTCACACAAAAAAAAAAAAAAAAAAAAAAAAAAAAAAGCTGAACCTATTTACCTAGGGCTGTTCATGGGATAGAATGCGTAATATTTTAGTGACATTACATCCAGCCCAATCCAAGATTGGTTTTTGGAAAATTTCATCCAATCTAATCTGTTAGTAATGTGTTATCCAATCTAATATGTTTAAGATCATTTTGGATTGATTGGATTGGTCCTCACTAATATTTAAATGATAGATGATATATGTAAAACGGACCAATAGAACAATTGAATAATTCACTAGTGAGAAGCACTATTATGAACAGGCTCCTAAATAAATATAAGTTACAATATACGAAATTGGATAAGTTGTCTAATGCTTACAAATCACCTGAAATCAAGAAATATCTTAAATTACAATAATTACAAATAAATTAAAAGTTCCTAATAAAGATAATTACATACAAAATAATAATTTTTCTTAATATGAAATACTAAATTTCCCAAATAGTTTTCTTATAAACTGTCAGTCAGTGATTGACCACTTGGCGGGTAATCAATCATTGTTTGATTATAAATAAATTAATCGTTCAATAGATGATTGATTGCCTCTGACTAATTATAGTTAATCAATATTTTAATAACCACCAGTCATTTTCTTAAATAATAAAAAAAAGATTTGACCAGTTTTTAAATAAAGAGTTTATAAGCTGTCATCTCACCTAATTAATTTTCTTAAAAAAAAATCATATCAGATTTGAACTTGTGATTCATGTATGCTTGAAAATCCTAATAATAGACAATTAATAATCACACAATTCAATAATAGACAGACTAAGAACAAATTACTAACAATTCAATATAAACGTATTAAAACTTAATAATTTAACACGTACATTAGAACTTTAAAATAAATGGAAAAAATTCAAGATAAACCGGACGGATTCGAGGTAAAGACCCGCAGTTTGTATCAATAATTCTATGTTGGATCTTTTTTTTTTTTTTGGGAGATATTGGTGCTCAGTCATAAACTTATAACAGGAGTACTCATCATTGTCGGGGACTTTAATTAATGTAGTCCTTTACTCAAACGAGAATTTCTACTATTTTCAAATTGAAAAAAAAAAAAGAAAAAAAAAACTAGATTCCATTAGGTTTAGGACAGCCAGCCTGTAAATGAGGACATGTTTGGGGTAATATCTCCACATATCATTTTGTCATCTGGATTTCAAATTTCCAACTTTACGTATTGTTGGAAAAATGGCTTGTAAAAACCATTTTAATGGTCATTTGAGGCTTGACTTTGAGCGGGACCTATTTCGTGTTAGTTGGTGAATTCGTGTTCTTCTCCGCAAGAAGATGAAATCGAATTTTAATACGCTCAAAATGATGAAATGGTGAATGAGAAATTGACTGCAATTACTCCATGGAGGTTACCGTTGCTAACCTTTCAGCCTCGGAAAATGTTTTCTAATTAATATGAATAATACCATGATTTATTCCAAAAGCGTGAAAACGTTTGTGACAACTGGTAACAGCCAAAGCATTTGGCTTCTAGAAAGTCAAAGCCATTAAAGCCATTGTAAATGGCTGAAACGTTTGGCAAGTTTTTGGCTAATTGGTTGTAAATGGCTGAAACGTTTGATAAGTTTTTGGCTAATTGGCTTCTAGAAAGTTAAAGCCATTAAAGCCATTGTAAATGGCTGACCGGTTGATTCCTCATATGAATGCCTATAAATTGGCATCCAGTCTTAGTCGAAGATACACGTGAAAAATACAAACTTCCTTTTCCTTTCTTAGTGATCTGAGTCTAGGTGTCTTAAGCGATAGAGTTCGGGCATTTTTCAAGTTCGCCGGAAGCTGTAACGTGGTGCACTGTTACTGCTTGTAAACCGTTGTATCCTGGGAAGCAGACGCCGATTGATCCTCAGGCATTGACGGTGAGGAGGCGAATCTGTTTTAAGGAAACTGTGTAACACACGGGCCTCGGTGTTCTTCGACAATTTATGTTATCTTGTATTATTATGTAATTTTGTTGCTAACGAATTTCGTGTTTGTTCATTCCGATATTTGTTCGTTGTCCTATTTTCCATATTTTGCTAACAAACTTAAAACAGATTATTCCTTGTCAACGAGCAGGTTCGGGAAGAAAATTTGACAACATTTCGTGTTTCGGATTATAGCTCTGGACGTGTTTTTATACGTTATATATTTGACAACGTTTCTCTCTAAAATCTATATAAGGCACACATTTAATATATATATATATATATATTTGTATGTGTATATATAAAGCCGTAATCACTTTTGGTCTTTATATTTAGTTATTACGCTTATATATTTGTGTTGATTGGGCTTTGATTCTGATAGGATTCTTTCTTGTCTCATTTGGTTTGATACATATATATATATATATATATATATATATATTTCCATCAATTTTGTTGCAGGTTTTATTTGTTTCTTCCGTAACATGTTTCTGGTTTTTGGAGGTTATATTTTTTGTTTGTAAAAGCTGCAAGTGGTGTATTTTGTTTCCCTATTTTCTTCTTTGATTTTCGGTTTGGTTTTTGATATTCATAAATCATAACGTTACCGGTTCTTTTTTGCCTCTAGTTTTTTTAAGTATTCATACGTAATATTTTTTTTTAACTTCAGTTATATATACGATTTTCCTTTACCGGTTTGCCTTATTACATATTTTGATATTGCCATTTGTGATTTATATAGTATTTGAGTTGAACTCTGCAGTGTGTACGTATAATATTTGTTACGATAGAAGTATTTCCTCTTTTGCTTTAAGTTTTACGGTATTATCTTTAACTTTCTATCAGGTGTTTCCAGGTTGTTGATATAAATATATTTGGATTTTGCTGTTATATATTATATTATTAAAAAAAAAATTTTGTTTCTAAAACGATTGTTTGGTTTTTTCAGAAAATGGAAAACTATTCAAACAATGTTGACACGACTGCTGAGAACACGACCGTGGGTCAAGTTCCATCCGCTTCTGTGGCACGAGTGCCTACCTCCGCAGTTCCAGTTTCGGTTCCTGTGAACCATGGAAAGAAACTGGAGAAATTCAGTGGGATGAATTTTAAGAGGTGGCAGCAAAAGATGTTGTTCTACCTAACAACCTTGAATCTTGCAAGATTCTTGACTGAAGAGGCTCCTGAACTTAAAGAAGATGAACTTGATGTTCAAGTCATCAGCGCTATTGAAGCATGGAAACATTCTGATTTTTTGTGTCGAAACTATGTTTTGAATGGTTTGGCAGACTCTTTGTACAATGTGTATAGTACGAAGAAAACGGCTAAGGAGTTATGGGAGTCTTTGGACCGCAAATATAAGAGCGAGGATGCCGGCCACAAGAAATTCATGGTGGGTCGATTCCTTGAGTATAAGATGGTGGACTCCAAGACCGTTATCAGTCAAGTTCAAGAGTTTCAAGTGATCATACATGAGATTCATGCCGAGGGAATGATCATAAGTGAATCTTTTTAAGTAGCTTCCATCATTGGGAAGCTACCCCCTGCATGGAAGGACTTCAAGAATTACTTGAAGCATAAGCGAAAGGAGATAAACGTCGAAGAACTTATTGTTAGGCTTCGGATTGAAGAAGACAATAGAGGTTCTGAAATGAAGTACAATATGGATATGGCCAAGGTAAATGTGGTAGAGCACGGTCAAGGCTCCAAGTTCAAAAAGAATAATTCTGGAAAAGAGTCCAAGTTGGACCGAAAGAAGGAATTTCCAAGAAGCAAAAATTCCAAGGAAAATGCTTTAATTGTGATAAGATGGGTCACAAATCAGCTGATTGCAGATTGCCAAAGAAGAAGAAGAACCGCGAGGCTAATGTGGTGAATGACATCACACAGGATGAGTCTGACATAAGCCTCTCTGCCTAACAAGCATGGTTTCGCTTGGAATTGAGTCAGATAAAGTTGTTTTATGTAAGAATGAAATGTATGTCCGAAAAGGCTATGTAATGGATGGGCTTTTTAATGCCAAAAAATATTAATAAAGTTAATAATTCTTCCACTTATTTGCTTAAGTCTTCCAGTTTGTGGCATGGTAGACTAGGACACGTTAATTATGATACTTTTTGTAGATTAATTAACTTGGATCACATACCCGCTTTCCAAATTGATTCCAACCATAAGTGCGAAACTTGTGTTGAAGCGAAAATGACAAGGTCATCTTTCCAAGGAATTGAAAGGAATAATGAACCTCTTGATTTGGTTCATAGTGATGTGTGTGATTTAAATTTCGTACAAACAAGGGGTGACAATAAGTATTTTATTACTTTTGTCAATGATAGCACGAAATATTGTTATGTGTATTTGCTAAAAAGCAAGGACGAAGCTATAGAGAAATTTGCTCTCTATAAAACTAAAGTTGAAAATCAACTCAATAGAAAGATTAAGGTGTTAAGAAGTGATCGTGGTAGTGAATATGAGGTACCGTTTGGTAAATTTTGCGCGCAATATGGAATCATTCACAAGGTCACACCACCTTATTCACCTCAGTCAAATGGTGTGGCTGAACGGAAAAATCGTACCCCGAAAGAAAGAAGATAAACCCCATACGAGTTATGAAAATGTAAGAAGCCTTCTTACAATTATTTACGAGTGTGGGGGTGTCTTGCTAAAGTGGCCGTACCAACACCTAAGAAGGTGAAAATAGGTCCGAAAACAATAGATTGCATTTTCATTGGCTATGCACATAATAGTAGTGCTTATCGGTTTCTTGTGTATGATTCTAAAATCCCTGATATACACAAAAACACGTCTATGGAATCGAGAAATGCATCATTATTTGAACATGTATTTCCGTGCAGGTCTAAAGATGGGCCGAATTCATCCAAAAGAACATATGAGACTATTGTTAAGAATAGTGGAAACCAAGAACAAAATATTGAGTTTGAGGATGAGCCTAGAGTATTGAGATACCTGCGGTATACTCGTAGTTATGGGCTGCATTATACCAGATATCCTGCTATACTAGAATGGTACAGTGATGCAAATTCGATATCTAATATAAAAGATTCTAAATCTACTAGTGGATATGTGTTCACACTATCAGGAGCAGCTGTATCATGGAAATCTTCTAAACAAACTGTTATAGCCAGATCCACAATGGAGTCTGAGTTTATTGCATTGGACAAATGTGGAGAAGAAGCTAAATGGCTACGCCTTTTCTTAGAGGATATTCCAAGGTGGCCAAAGCCTGTGCCAGCAATAAGCATACATTGTGATAGTCAGTCAGCTATTGGAAGGGCACAGAACAATATGTATAATGGTAAGTCTAGACATATACGTCGTAGACACAATACCATTAGACAACTACTCTCAACAGGGGTTATCTCCATTGACTATGTGAAGTCAAAGGATAACATTGCGGATCCGCTAATCAAAGGGTTAAATAGAGAGTTAGTTGATAAGTCATCGAGGGGAATGGAACTAAAGCCATAAAATATTAGGTCGATACAACAGAAACCCAACCTAGTTGACTGGAGATCCCAAGATCTAGGTCCAAAGGGACAACCTAGTTGTAAAGGCCAAGCTGGATCACTGTGGGGGTTACCCTCCAATCCATTCCTATGATGAAAACAGTGATAACCATATGAGATAGGTTAAGCTATGCTTTTAATGATTCTTAAGCGTCGGGAATCCGAGCGGAGTAATGCGGGTTACTCTTGATTAAGAAATCACCTATGTGAGAAAGGAGTGGGGCCACTCCAAAAAAGAATTTTGTAAGGCTAAAATTCTTTAGAAACTCTCGCAGAACCAGGCAAGATGTCCATGGCCAAAATGGACATAACAATGAGAACTGAATTATGTCAGAAGATTCCTGTGTGAGGTATATCATCGTTTACACAAACGACAGAACAGTTCAAGGACATCACGTCTACTGGTCAGTCAGTAAAGTAAATATATTTTCACAAGGGAAGGTTCAAAGGGTAACACCTACCTATCCTTTGCAGGTTTCAACCGTTGAACTCTATCACCAGGTCAAATCTTAGTGTCTGTAGATTTGTCTAGTGTTTCTTGTCAATTTCATTCATGTGGGGGATTGTTGGAAAAATGGCTTGTAAAAACCATTTTAATGGTCATTTTGAGGCTTGACTTTGAGCGGGACCTACTTCGTGTTAGTTGGTGAATTCGTGTTCTTCTCCGCAAGAAGATGAAATCGAATTTTAATACGCTCAAAATGATGAAATGGTGAATGAGAAATTGACTGCAATTACTCCATGGAGGTTACTGTTGCTAACCTTTAAGCCTCGGAAAATGTTTTCTAATTAATAGGAATAATACCATGATTTATTCCAAAAGCGTGAAAACGTTTGTGACAACTGGTAACAGCCAAAGCATTTGGCTTCTAGAAAGTCAAAGCCATTAAAAGCCATTGTAAATGGTTGAAACGTTTGGCAAGTTTTGGCTATTGGCTTCTAGAGTTAAGCCATTAAGCATTATGGCTTCTAGAAAGTTAAAGCCATTAAAGCCATTGTAAATGGCTGACCGGTTGATTCCTCATATGAATGCCTATAAATTGGCATCCAGTCTTAGTCGAAGATACACGTGAAAAATACAAACTTCCTTTTCCTTTCTTAGTGATCTGAGTCTAGGTGTCTTAAGCGATAGAGTTCGGGCATTTTTCAAGTTCGCCGGAAGCTGTAACGTGGTGCACTGTTACGCTTGTAAATCGTTGTATCCTGGGAAGCAGACGCCGATTGATCCTCGGGCACCAACGGTGAGGAGGAGAATCTGTTTTAAGGAAACTGTGTGACACACGGGCCTCGGTTGTCTTCGACAATTTATGTTATCTTGTATATTATGTAATTTTGTTGCTAACGAATTTCGTGTTTGTTTCATTTCGATATTTGTTCGTTGTCCTATTTTTAATATTTTGCTAACATACTGTAGGTGGGAACAGGTGGGAAAAGCCAGACGATAACAGTAGGAGCATGGGGAGGGAGTGGTGGAAGTGGGGGTGATGGGTCCTACACTGGTGTTCGAGAAATCGAGCTTTCCTACAGAGATGCCATTGGCTCCTTCAGTGTCGTCTACGACTTGAATGACAAGCCCTTTCCTGGACCAAAACATCCAGTAAACATTCCTTCACAACTATCAAGGTTAGTAACTAATTTACTTGTTATTTATATATAATATATACCTATAAATCTATATATATGTCTTATACGGTCCTTCCGGTGGGAGGTCACTCTCCATGGATGTCTCCATCGTTGATATTAAATGAGTAGGATACAATTATAATACAAAAAGTACGTAATTACGTAATACATGACGAACTTAAGAATCTGTATTGTTAATGAAAATCATATTTTGCAGGATTAACACGTAAAACAGATTTTTCAGATTTATCATGTGTTATGTTACATTTTCTTGAATTACCATTAATGTTAGAGGCACCCGGGAGGGGCTTTTGACCAGAGAAAGACCGTAGAAACATATGTATATATATGTATATGCATTAGGAAATCGCGATATGTGTATAGATATTAACGAGGTTGCATGGCTGTATGCATGGCGTTAGATTGTACTGCAATTCCCAGATGAGTACTCTAGTGAGTGTGAGTGTGGGCAATATTCTCCTTAATCTTGGCTGGCTCAAAGGACTCCGGTCATCCGCTCGCTAACATTTAAGACCAACAAGAGGACCTTCGGACCATATGGAAGCCGAGCAAGGGACGCCTTTCACTTTCCCGATCGAAAATGGTGTAATCGTTGGTGTCAAAGGAAGATCTGGCGAACTCCTCGATGCCCTTAGCTTTTCACTTATCACTTAAGATGATAATAATAATAATATAAAAATAATAAGATCATGATGACGACGTCTCTCTAAGATGTCTTGGCTTTTTTTATGTAATCATAAATAAAATTGCAGTGAGCTCTCTAGAGCTGGTTATATAGTATGTTTGTAACATATAGTGATGAATATGCAGTGTGATGTTTGCATGTATTGAGCTCTCTCTATTGTATAAATAGAGAGATTATTATATAAATAAAACTCACACACTATGCAGTTTTTATCCTTTTTTTATTATTTTTATTTTTTGGTGTCGCTCTCACCTCCAATCTTTTTTTTTTTTGGCACTCTTGATTTTCTTCTCTCCGGGTCATTCTTATACAAGCTCTCTCCCTCGCTTGCTAGGAATCATCCTCACCTAATCCAATACAAACCAATAAACTATTTTGATTAATGTTGATCAAGATCGTTTAAGAGATAATCAAAATAAAAAATATATATATATATATAAATTAATGAAGACGAAATTATCAAAGCCTGCGCTCAAATTTATTGAAAAGAGAGGGATAAAAGATAAATAAAATAGAGAAATTAAAACGAACCTCCATGAAAATAAAAATAAAAATAAACAACCATTCACAGAAGGTAAACAAACCCAAACTAAAATTTGATTCTTTTGTATATATCGTGAAACTTTTTCGTTTTTGAACACAAAATTTATAGGTATTTTTTTTTTTCTCCAAATGAGCGACTATATATATATATATACTTTTGCATGTTATTAAATTTCTTTAATTTATTCCAAGAATGTTCATTTATCTACCTTTTCTTCACTCTATTCAACTAAGAAGAATTAATACCAGTTTTGGAGCTCTTACTTACAGTACTAAATACAGAGACATATAGACAAAGCCGGTTTCGTTTGAGTTATCAATATTGACTACTTTACTAGCTATTATTTCAAGTCAAACAATTTAGTACATGCAAGTTGAATTCTCAATTTATTTATTTATTTTTTCAATTTCAAATACTGAGTTTTAACTCGCTGGCCGGTACAAATTGAGTTTTTCAATATGAGCTAGTCTATTATGTGTGAGTTAACAGTTATAGTCTAACAGTAAATTTACAGCTACAGTTGATCACTTCGTGTGTGTAAAAATATATATCACACAATTTTTAACTAGAAATTTGTACATCACTGGTTTGAAAAAAAATAAAATATATGTTTATATATATATGCTCATGGCCACACTATTATGGCCCGGACATGGATGAGAAAACACCCCAACCTAGGGCATTGGTTACTCCGTGAACATTCTTCATTGTAGCCCTGGAATCTTCTCCACTCGCATCCGCTTTTACCGAGAGGAAGTCGACGGTCCCGAACCACCGGTGATTAGGACCGGACACGTTATACATTGCCGGAACATCTCCATCAACTTTTCCTTCTTGCAAACGTGGTTCACAACTGTTGTATTGTCTGGAAGTTGAATAGTCGCAAAGATGAATATGCATATCTAGTAGAGATATCAAAGGCAGCGAAGCTGAGATTACCCTCTTGAAGCGGAGTCCCGTAGCTCGTTGTCGGAGAAGTATAGGCCGAAAACTCTCCTGTCGGAACGGTGAAAAGCGATCGGAGCTTGAGAACCGACCATAGCTGTCGATGTTGTGTTTATGGCCCCTCTATCCGATCCACGATCTCGAACCAGTGCCTAAACCGGCTTTTCGGAAGGCGATATCGACTTTGCCTAAGGATTGTAGTTCCAATGGAGGGTGGTTTTTTGGTTGGTGAAGTTGTTGGTCGTGCATGGCTGTGACATGGTGGAAGAAGAGAGAGAAAAGAGGGTAAGAGTGAGAAAGAAGAGACAATTATCCATGAATGTCTTGGCCATGATATATATTTAAATGCATTTATATATATATATATATATATGCAAATACTACATACGCACACAGAGTGGAGAGTCCTTGTCCAAGTCCAAACCCTGTATTTGACTTTAACAAGGTTAATTATGAAGATGTTATTTGAAGCCCTTGTACTCCTACGCTAATCCTTCTCTTTGAAATTATTAAGGCTTTTAACAAGATATATATATATATATATATATATATATATGTTATACATGTATATGTATAAACTAAAAGTTGATAATTGAAGGTAATGATTTTTTTTCCCTTCTGATTGGAAATGCTATTTTCTGATCATGATGTACATAGGAAACAAATAACAACGGTGCTTTTCGTTTTTTAGTAAAATGAAAGTTTTATTAAAAAAAATTAAAAAAAAGGGGCTTGAAACCTGAGAAGAACAACAACATTAAACAATATTTAAACCTGAGAAGCGACTAGAAATTTAGAAACACAACTGGGATATTATAATCTACGTTTTAAAACTTTTAAAAAAAAAAGGATTAAAAAGTCGTACTAAACTAAATTGACAAACGACATTGAAAAGAATATTATTAGTATTAATTAAACGAGGGATGACACATTCAATTCCTCTAGTTCCTCCGTTCCTTTATGAACAGCCGGTTGGTGCCTGGTTTGAAACTAATAATATTGTTTAAAAAAATTAAAAAATCTCGACTTAATTAATTGGAAAAATGGAAAGATGTCAAATGATTGCATCACATAAGGAAGAATAGAACATCTTACCAAAATTATTAAATATGATTGTGATCTATATATTATTTCATAATCTTTACTCATTTTGTTTCCAATATTTGTCATCAATCACTGAATTTTTTTTTTTCTCCAATATTTAGATGGCATGCAGTTAATTAACATGCAGAGATATTGATTTAAAACGGTGTTAGGAATAATTTTTACACTAATCGTCAAACTATTGGATAAGAGAAAAGTTAACACTTCACAAAATAAGGTTTTTTTGGGTCTACGATATCGTAAATTCTATCAGATATGTATCGCTTAGACTTTAGTTTTTTACCCCCTGTTTTTTTTTTTTTTTTTTAATCATAGCCTGAGCACCTTTTTGAGATTGAAAGTATTGGTCATTTTGCACTCACCAAAAAAAAAAAAAAAAAAGTTGAGACAAAGGAAAAAAAATAATGCACATAAATTAGTTTATTGACCTCCGCCATTGGCATTAATTATGAATTTTGCTAATCACAAAGACAATAATACACAATTACACGGAGCAGATCGATCACATGGTTTTCAGAAGCACTAGTAGAATTAGAATTATAAGTGGACCATACTAAGTTACCACTTGTAAGCAATTGCTGACTGAAAGGGAACTTGTGGACACCTACTAGTTTTTTTGGTAAATCACAAAAACAAGAGCACACAATTCTCACCAGATAGATCGACCATAACGCCTTCAGGAGAACACTAGTAGAACTATAAATGGATCTCACTAAGTTATCACTTCTAGACAATTTCTAACTAAAAAGAAACTTGTGAACACTTGAAAACTATTTAAAGTCATCGCACCCTGTTGATCTGGGATTGTTATTGCTATGAATATGTGAAGACTGAAGTATCAATTATGTAATCAAATAAATGATAATTTATTTGTTTACGTACGTCAAGAAAGACACCTATTCCACAATTAAGGCCTTAAAACCCAATGGAAACAATATATAATAATAGTACTTAATTAACAGCTATTGACTAAAATAAATTACTCTCTGTAGTTATTTATCCCTACTGAAAAAGAAAATAATCTCTATCACTGTGCATGTATATTGTTGTGTTTTTGCAGTCCCATGTCAGCACGAAGTAAGAACCTTGGATAGCATATAAGTGTTAATCAGTTTAATTTTTCTAGTCAATAATTGCCTGAAAGTTGTAACTTAGTGGGATCCATTTATGGGTTTACATGGTTCCTTCTCTTGAAGGCCCCTGTGGTCGATCTACCCTGTGAGAAATTATATGTATATGTGCTTGTTGTGTACTAAAAATAAATGATAGCCACTTGACGAGTCCTACATTAACTGAGAGGGAAGACCTTGTATGACCTATACGTGTACATGAGTTCTCTTACCATCAGCTATTTTCTGAAAGTTTATGATTGATCTAATTCGTAGAAAATTGTGTGTGTACTTGTTGTGTATACTACAAAAATATTGTCCTGTTTTTGCAATTAATAATTCATACCTTGTCTCTGGCGCTTGATATTAACTATTCGAGGTCTATCTATCCTATAACGTTTTTAAGTAGACAGTTTTGGTTCATCCATTAATAAAAAGTATCTATTTTTAGACGAAATCTATATGAGGGGATGACATGTGAGGGTTTTAAGAGGAATGTAATATTGCTTAAAAAGATACAAGCAGATTTAAAACCAAAATATATATATATATATGTGAAACAACAAGTACAACAACAACAACAAAGCTTCTTTTTTTTTTTTTTTTCCTTTAACTTTCTTCTAATTAGTCTTTCTTTTTGGATCTGCTCCTTTGTTTCACAGTTGTATCCCTCTTTTAACACTCTTGTGTCTTTCTAAAGCTAGATTCCGTCTGAAAATAGACAGTTTGTTATTTATTTATTTGTTTTGATAAGTATAGACAGTTTGCTATTATAGTCAAAATTAAGTACTTCAAAAACATCGGCTAACTGCCTTTAGCCTATATTTGGTATGAAAGAAAGAAAAGGTATGAAAGAAAGAAAACAAGAGGGAAAGAAAAAATAAAGTGAGAGAAAATTAGAGGGGATAAAAGATTTGTTTTTTCTTTATGTTATTTGATAATATGAAAGGAGAGAAAATAAAAAATTAAATGATGATTATTTTATATATATATTATTTTATTTTAAAGTAAGAATAAAAAAAAATAATAATAATAATAATAATAATAATTTTAGTAGTTATTTGATGAATTTTAGTTTCCTTTCACTTTTAAAGATATTAAATTTTTGAGTCCCACAATATTTTTTTTTCCACCAAATTTCATTTTCTTCTTCTCTTCTTTCCTACCATACATGCTAATCTAGTATTTTGGCTTCACTTCTCCCTCCCCCACTTTCTTCCTTCATCTTTTCTCCACCGAACAAACAAAGCATTAAAGTGAATGTCGGGGGTCAAATTAGACAAATGGATCTCCTCGGTCAACCGATGAAAATAAATAGCCCTCATGTTATTTTATTGCTGCCAAATGTGATACGAATTGTTATAGTTAGTCAAATATTCGTGAGGCAAAGTCGTGTTCATTAGCTCCATTAAAATTTGACTCACCAGGATCTTTGGACTGATTTCCCAATTTTCACACATTTTAATTATGATCAGGCATCATCAGTAATTAAGCTTGAAATTTTAGGAATAAGACAAAAGGGGTAGATAGTACGGTAATTTTTGTTGGTATTATCAGCACAAATAACGTTTCTATTGACCATTTGGGTGGGTTAAGAAGAAAAAGTACTTTCAAGTGAAAGGAAATGTGTTTAAATTTTGTGATCAGCTCTAGTTTTTTAAAAATAGAGCTGATCACAAAAGACATTAAAAAAGTGAGTTAAGTGCAGTTATGTGGTCGTTTTTCATTTATTTTAAGTAAAAATTCTAATAGAATTGGCTTAGTAAAACTAATTTCTCTATTTTTTTTTTTTTTTTTTTTTGTCTGTTTTAACTAAAATTCTAATAGAAATGATGTAGTGTGATTAAATTCAGAATTCAGGAGATAAGTAAGAGTTTAATTTTAGAAGACAAATGGTAATGATATTAAAATTTAGAAATATAGATGAAAATAATATTATATATATATATAATTTGCCTTGAAAATAATGTTGTTAGCTCAAAAGAGAAATATCCTTGGAAATATCCTTTAAGGAGCTAGGAAAAAAAATAGATGAAATACTGTTTTCTCCGAAACCTCTCCCGATCAGGTCTTTAAATAATTCCCTTTTGTTAACTATTAATAACATATTTAAAGATATTTACTAGAGGACTTAAACGCAAAAGTGAATACATAACTACAACTCAGACACTTACTAATTGAGACCAATTAATTAGCTTGAATTAACTACTATGAATTAGCTTCAATTAGCAAATATACGAATCAATTATATATTAACAAGTTTATCCTTTTTACAAAAAATCTCTAGCCAACCTTCTTGTAAAAGATCTTTCCTTAACATCTAGTATGTTGGTACTAGATAAAAAAGGTGACTCCAGTAATCTCTTTGTCTTAAACGCATCTCAATTTTCAAGAATAAGTCACTTCAATAGTTTTCAATGGTTACACGAGTATCCAAAACACAAACTAGATGGATGTTTGTTGTCCCAACCATTCTTTTTAGTCCCGATCTTAATAAGGAAAAGGGAAAGTTTATAACAAAGTTTTAGTGTTGTTGATTCCTAGGAGTAGTGCCTCTTCCTCTATGCCACCTATTGGTACTAATGGAGTGAGTTTGACTTAACCCATACCATAGGTATAACATTTCGCTTACTACTCTAGAATCGACAATTAAGCATTTGAGGTTGCATTAATCGGGAAACACGACATGAATAATCTTTTCGTTGTCCAAACCAAAGAGAATGATGGCCTTGGGTTGCACCAAGTTTGAAACCAAGTGGATTTATTTTTTGTCCCATAATCCCTAACTAGTATTATTATACATATACATATGATTACCTCTTGTACTTTTTTTTATCCAGGTTTTTTTTTAAAACACTTGGAAAAACCCACATACGGCGAAGATCTTTTGTTGCCGTTGGAAAAAGTAAAAGTCCTACTCCTATTAATATCGGAACTGGAAGTGAGATGCAAGTTATAATCCATGAATATTGATATATTCCATAAAAATAAATCAAAAAAATTCTTTTTTATTTTTATCTTAATTAATTGTTTCTGATTTACCGGTTCTTTTTTCTTTTAAAATGATAAGGGGTCAATTAATAAAATAAAACTTAAAATAGACAAAATAAAATCTAGAGTTTTATAATTATTTTGAATATTTTTCAACTATTTTAAATATTTCAAATAAAGAAGTTAAAATTTGTCAAATGATATGAACAAATTACTATTAAAACGATGAAAAAAAAAGTACTATATAGTAATATTGATATTAAATATTAATATTATATTATTATATTATTATTAATTAAAATTTGATGAATGTCCAAAAAATAAAATATGGAGATTTCCATTTTCATTATTATTTTGTACTACACTAATTTATATATTGATAAAGCAAAGATAAATAATTATACCAAAACAGTACTTTGATCTGAATCATTAAAAAAAAATAAAAAAAAATAAAAAAAACCTAACTTATCCCCAATAAAATTATTTCTTTTGGGATTATTTTGAAATTTTATTTTGGAACTAATTGATTGTCTTTTATTGTAATATAATTTTAATATTAGACTTTTATTTTTTTAGAAAAATGATATAATCTTCAAACTCTGACATCCAAAATTTAACTTGAACATAAAATTAAAAGGAGGAATTGCTAAGATATCTTTTAGAAAATTATTTATCTTGGTGTTTTGGATCCGACTTGTATGTAGCATATAATTGAAACTAATAGGAATTGAATCATTTTGACAAGAAAAAGTTTGATTCAGACGGAGAGGAAGAGGCAAAAAATGGAACAAAAATATCATTTGATTCGTCGATCCTCAAAAAAATCAATAAGTAAAGTTCCATCGTTGAATGAGAAATGAAAAATTCATGAAAAACTACAATCCCTATCACGTAATAGTGCACCTATACGCCTTCATCGACCTTGTTTTTCGACTGGAAGACCAAGGCGTTAGGTCGCTTGACTTTGACAGTCAAATTTGGACAAAAAACAGGCACAGCTATAATGCTAGATAATCATTGACCTATATATATATATATATATATAGGTATGTATGCATTTATTTATCAATGAAACTAGCTGTGGACTTTTGGACCAAATATATATGTATTAATTTACTTGTTTAAAGAAATATTATATGCAACGAGCTTACTTGCTTTAACCCAGTATAACTAGCTGTGGACTTCATTAGCATGATTTGATTCTTGTGTTCTATGATTCATATTATCTTTCTTGTCCCTCAACAATATTATGTCTGTTAATATAAATTTCATATCAATTAAAATATTATATTAAATCAATTAAAGGATCATGACATGAAACTTAACAGAAATTGTGGAGATGTGAGCCAATTCACTTTTAGCCAATGATCCATTTGCTAACTCATTTAATTATGAGACTCTTTTCTTCTAGATTGTTATTTTGGCCCTCTTCCATGCTGTGTAATTAAATACGTTCATATACTACCGTAATTTGTTTTCTTTTGCATCTTAAAGGTTTTTTTATTTATTTTAAATAGTACCTCTCTTGTTTGGACCTAACAAACTAATTTCCCTACTCCTCACGCTCTAATTAATTAAACACTTACCCATATCCTTACGGACCTTACCTAACCATAATAAATTAATCTATATTCAAACATATATTTATAAAGGTCTCACATCTCTCTCATTTATTATTTATAACATGACTTATATTATATTATATCAATTAACTGATTCAAATAAAAAATGTTCAATGATAGTTGTTATTTACATCAATATATAAATAATACCATATAACTAATTATTATAAATTTTTAAATAAAAAATTACAAGTACAACATGATATGCGATATGACATACGAAATATTTTATATATATATATATATCTCACTTATTAAAAAGAAATTAAAATCGTCTTTTCAAATCTAAAACTCATATTCAAACTCCTCTCCCCTGCTGAGTTGGTCTTGGGGAATATTCAAACATTATATATAATGGTATGGAATTTGCCAGTTTGGATAATATCACGTCAACACGGTCTCATTTATTTAATTTTTGTTGCCGTTGTTGTTGTTTCAGTTTGCAATTAAGGCTTGTTGCTAAAGGAAAAATGGTTTTGGATGACAAAAATGATAAAATTGACAGTCAAAGTATCAACTCCTTGACAATGACGTATAATTTTTTTAAGAGTAAATTTTTAGATTGGTCCTAAAATTTTTAAATTTGTACAATTTTGATTTTTGATCCTTTTTTTTTTATAATTAGAATACCCCTAAACTATTAAATTGTTGCTATAATAGTTATTTCTGTTAATTATAGGAAGGAATCCATTTATAATTTAGTCAAAATGTGACGCTAACTAATGAATTTCTTCAAAAATTAATAGAAAGTTCTATTTTAGCAAATTTTAATAGTTTAGAGGTATTCCAGTTACGAAAAAAAATCAGGAGAAAAAGTTGCAATGCCCCTGAACTATTAAATATGTTGTTACAATAATTTTTTCCGTTAATTTTTGAAAGAAATCTATTAGTTATCATAATTTTTGATCAAAACTATTAACTGATTCTGTTCCAAAATTAAAATAAATGACTATTATAGTAATATTTTAATAATTTAATAGCATTCTAATCACCAAAAAAAATCAAGTGACTAAAGTTACATAAATTTAAAAATTTAAGTCCCTAAAAAAAAACTTAAAAATTTAAGGATTAAATGAGCAATTTATAGTTAAATGCTGTTCTAATAGTTGACTAGTGCATAATTGAATTTGGTTGTTGTTTTTCTTTAATTTTTCCCCCCGGCCTTCTAATATATTATGGAAGAGAGATTTAAATATCAGCTAATTGATCCTTACGAAAGAGAGATAACCTGTTTGTTGACTTTATCAAAGTCGTAACCCCAGATACTAAAATGCCTTAAAATGGACAAAACATGTAAGTGTCGATTAATCACATTTGGCATGCATGTTAATTTTTTAATTGTTCGGTAAAAGTTAACATATATATATATATATGTATATACACACACATTTATATATGATACCGTAACGAATTTCCAAAATTAGTAGAAGACTTAGGGTCCGTTTGGTGAATGAGTTGGAGTTCAAAATTTTAAGTTTGAATTGAAAATTTTTGTTGAATTTTTTAAAAAGACAAAAAAACTTTCAGAAAAAAATAAAAATTGAGATAAAAAAGTACATTTTAGTTTGAAATGATATGGATTACCAAACAAAGCATTAATGATTTGAACTATATACACGTATTTTTTTTTTTTTTTTTTAGAGATGAATGATTTGAACTATATAATTTATAATGTAGTTATCTTTGGTTGGACTATATTTATAACTATAAATACAAATATATTTCTAATACTAATTTTTTAAAATAGTAATAACTATAATAATATGTTTTTTTTCCTTTTTTTTTTTCTTTTTTAATCTCTTTACATGAGAATACTTTTTTGTTTTTCTTGCAAAAAAGATGATTAAAAAAAATATAAAAAATAAAAATAAAAGCAAGTGTAAACACTTATAAGGAATCATGCGCATTGACATTTTGTGTATGTATGTAGGTATAACTTTTCACGTGAGTGAACAAAGTAACATTTTTCTCAATTTGACTGAATTAAAGCTATCGTCTCTGTCTTATCTGGCGTACGATATATTACTTAATATGCAGTAACCACTATTGCATAATGCGCTCACTAATTGATATTTCCTCTTGTTCATTGTACTTTTTTTTTTTTTTTTTTTTTGGAATCTTTTCTGGAGAATTGCTATTCATGAATGAATATATACTCCAAGGATTTATTCATGTGTTATGATATTTGATCTGTAGTCATAAATCATGTATATATATATATATATATATATATTTTTTGTGTGGTTTGTTTACTCCCTCAGACGTTTGATATTTTGTACTTGTATACTTGCAAATGTGTATAAATTGTAAATATTAAAGTCATTTATTGAACTGTGTTTATTGCAGTTTAATTGTTTAATTTTGTATGCTAATAACGAAAAAAAAAAAAAGAGACAAAATTATATTTTTGTGAAAATATCCATTATTTATGAATATTAAATAAATTTGAAATTCGTAATTTTCTTGTTTAATATAATTTAAAAAGATTTTAAACTATTATATCAATAAAATTTGAAATCCATATTTTTCTTATTTAATGTAATTTAAAAATATTTTAAACTATTATATCTTTCTAATCGTGTAAAATATGTTTAGCAAATATTTTAAAATGTCACTGATAGTGGAATACGGTGACATTTCAACATGTCACTATTTTATTGTTTTTGTGACATTTTAAAATGTAACTACAGTATGTCTTCTAGTGACATTTTAAAATGTTTAAAATGTGACAAACTTTTAGTTACACTGCTGTCCGTGACATTTTCTACAAATGTCACTAATTTAGAAAATGCGACTAAAAGTATATTTTAGTAACATTTTAAAATGTAGCAAATTCTCATTTTTGTTGTAGTTCAAGACAATAATAAATATATGTATTGAAATAACTTAGAGTGTGACTGATCTAGAAAATCTCAAAAAAGGATAAAAGCAAGTAACGAGTATAACTGGCCTTATATTCATTACGCATTTTGTATATTTCACGTAAATTAGATATAGGGATGGTTAAACATATATCAAAATTCTAATAGTGAAGTTGAAATTTAGCGAAAGTTTCATGATTATTTTAGAATAACAAAATTAGGACTTACAAATTGATAATTGAATCCCTAGAAATATGGACTTGCAAATAATATATCATTAGTATTATGTAATGTCTTTTCATTTTCTTTAACTATATATTTAAATTTCTGTTTTAATTTTTAGTTCAAATGCACATTTTTGCTCACCACTGTAATTTATTTCACACAAAAAATGAAAAAGAAAAAAATACACACACACTGAAAATTTCCACAAATCATGTTTCCGCAATATATTGCTTAATAATTATCATAAATCATAAGAATGATTAGTTACATCTAATTAGTATAAAAATGTGTAGGACCATATCATTGTGGCGTATATCATAATGATCGTAACGTTGTGATATCATTGTAATATCATTGTAATTTGTCTAATTGTAATATGAGAAGTCGTTATAATTCCAAAAATAGATGTCATGATATAATTGTGATTTACATACCGTTTGTATGTTTTTATTTTGTAAATCTTACGTCCCTATTCTTATAAAAAAAAAATAATGCTTTCCATTATTTTTCAATGAGTACCTATGCGTCAACTATTAATTAGCATGCTCAGTTGGTGCACTTAATATTACATACTCAATTATATATTTAAATTGGCTAACTACTTTGATAATTAGATTATATTTTTATTACAAATTATATATAATTTGTGGTACGTATTCCAAATTATATTTTCTTAATTTTTCCAATTATTAAGCAGATAAATGAATCAGTTTGGTACTTCGTTTAAGTGGAAACATTTGTAAGAAAGATTTTTGACTCACTACTAATGCTATATTATAAATATATATATTCAAAAATTAATTAGAAGGTGACTAATTTACAAAATCGCAAACTTCAAATCTCAATAAGAAGAAAAGGGTATTGCAATTATAGTGTAGTGATAATTCGAAACCTGTTTTCACCAATTTTTAAATACATTTCTAATTTTATGCCAAATCAATCTAATCAATGTGGGATTTTTGTTCACACTCTAATGATTCCCTTTCAAACGAAATCCAGGATAACTCATACAAACTCACATGTTGTCATGGATTTTCCAACTTATTAATTAAGAGTCCATCTTTAATCACATGATCAATTTAATCTATCGTGATTTGATCTCAAGGACCCACCAACCTTCATCTAAATTTTCTTCAGACTAGTTCATCTTATTCATACACATGGCTACATTTTAAATCTGATTATAATAATCAAGAGGTTAACCTATTAAAATAAATAGTCCAAATTCGTTTAAAACATACAATCTCAATTCCATCCCTATAGTTAATATGAAATTTTTGTTCGCACAATCCTAACAGATAATTTTCAAACTAAATCATTGCCTTTATGGCAGCGCATGTACACATTATGGTTTTATCAAGGTACATCTCGAGACTCAAGCCTAAGAATTGTAGCTTTTACTTTGTTATTATGCAAATGGATCTCAAATTTCACAGAAACGACATGATAATTTTAGACTTGGGGTAAGGATTTTATGCATATTTCACTTTTCCGTGATATTTGAACATTTTAATTATGAGGGTAGGACTCCAAAAGATATTTATTTATTCATAAGTAGAAAAGTAAGAAAATGTACGAAGAACGTGACTATAAAAGATAAGATATAATGTGAGCACAAGTAACGTCCTTTTTGTAGTTTTTGACCTTAATGGTGGTGATGTTACGTTTTTATACTTTGTCAACTATATATGTTAATTAATTAATGAGCACACACTATGGATATTACGTAGACCAAAAAATAATTAAAAGAAAAAATAGGCTGGCACGTAACTGTTGTCAATAAATAGTAGTAATATGTTTAGAATATGAATTATGGAAAATATTTTTTGAAGAAATAAAAACATCTAGTAAAAATGTTTTATGGATTTCTTTTCTTCCTGGCCTTATTTTCTTATTTTCTTCCTGGCCTTACATAAGCTCTTATCTCTATCCCATTGAGACTAGTTCAGCAGATAAAAAGGGAGATTTTAAAGTTTTAGATCTCAGATTCAAGATCTGAAAGATTTTTCTTTAATTTTTTTAAAATGATTTTCTTTTAAATCAATAAAATAAAAATTTTTAAAACTCCATGTCATTATATATATATATATATATATATATATATATATAAAAACCGAAGTAAAGAGGAGGTAAAATTCTATGTGTCTTACACGTTATTCTCGAATTAGTCGCATACTAATATAACAGTTAACGGGCTTGCAATATATATAATAGTTAACTTCTTACGTAATATTGAACGGATCAAATTAATTCATACAAATTCTACAATTTAATCCATATTAACTTAGAGAAGGTCCAAGGTTGCTTAAAATAACAACAATTAAAACATATGTAGTTATTTTTTTTATAAAAATTACATAACAATAACAGTGAAAAAAATAAATAAAGAAAAGAAAGTTCGAAGAGAGAGAAATATAAAATTATTTAATTAGTTAAGTGGTAAACAATATTAAAAATTTATCATACCCCGAGGTAAGTTGGCTTTACTTTTATCCGTTTTTTTTTATATAATTATTTTGGTTATTATAGATATAATTTAGAGATAGTTATATATATTTTGTTAAATGACGAATATTTTATATTTGACTCCGTAATAAGATATAAATATTTAATTATCTAACGATAATTTCATGATTCCGATCTTTAATAACTCATGACCCTAAAATTAAAAATAACTATAAAACGTATTTGTTTAATTAAATAATATGCTTTATCAACAGGATAAACTTCAAAGAATATTCAGAAGGATATAAACAAATTTAAAATAAAAATAAAATAAAATAAAAGAGAGAGTGAGAGAGAGAGAGGGGAAGAAATGGCTTGGTCGTGGGTAGGGACATATAAAGCGTGGAGGGTCAAAGAAACAAAAAAAGTGGGACCCCCAGAAGTAGTCTGAGACAGAGGGCGAGCCGTCAATGTCATTGACTCTGCTTCTTTCTCCACTTTCCACATGTTATGCGCCGGGCCAATCGGGTCGGCCCTTATTCTTTCTTTGGAACTGGTCAAACTCTCTTCTTTGACTCTCTCTCTCTCTCTCTCTCCTCTCTTAGTCTCTCTCTCCTCTCATGGTATTTGGTAAAACTGGAGAGAAAAATTTTGCATGTAATAATCATTGCAAATAGATGATAATTCTTTGAATCATTTGAGATTCATTCGAAAAATAAAAATAAAAATTGGTCTAGGAAATTTGATGGAGGAGAATTAATTAGCCAAATCTACTAATAATGTACTTTTTTCGATATATTTGAAGTAAAAAACTATGAATAAAATTTCTAAAAGATCTATAATTATTAATATAATTTAGTAATAATTTTATATATAATTTTATCATAAGATATAAAATTCAAATCCTCTTATTTCAAATATAAAAAGAAAGATTCTTGATAAGATTCATTGGATTTGGTAATAAAGTTAGTTGAAATTGATGTTCATACTGATATATATATATATATATATATGTGTGTGTGTGTGTGTGTCAAAGATTTGAATCTTCTTCTTCTTTTGGGGGAACTGTGCATTATTTATTGAGTGAAGGCCAAAATCTTCATCTTATAATCATATTAAATATATATTTATCATTAAATTATAGATATGTTTAGCAAAATTTTATGAAAATGTTTTTGACTTATTGGATAAGAATTTTATGTCAAAATCAGAAAATATGATTTCTGTATAAAAAAAAAAAAAACTCTAGTAAGTAGATTTTAAAATTTATATAATAGTTTAAGTTAGAAATTATAAACTTCATTTGTCATTTGCTTATTTATTTGTAAACTTTAACATCATTTTGATTTTATAAACTCTTTAAAAATTGTGATTTCTAAATACTTACTAAAAAGTCAAAGTTTTTATTTATTTATTTATTTTTTTTGATAGATTAGATTAAACTAAAAAATGATTAAAATAATTAAAATAAAAAATAAAACAAACTTTGTGAATCCCGCCCTATATCTACAACCACATATTAACTCTTACTTTTTCAAACTAATGCTCTTTATTACATCGAAATATGGTAATTTTTGAATTTCTGTTTATTATCATTTCTATTTTCCTTTCTTCTTTCTTTCTTTCTTTTTTTTTTCCCCCTAAGAATTCCTTTCTTCGTCCTTGTGATCAACAAAGATGATATATGTGGACTCTCTATATACTAAAAAAGTGTCAATTCACTTTACTTTTTATTTCGTCCGCTGATGCAAGTGTAGTTCCTTAAAAAGAATTAAACATCCATTAAAAAATTCAGTATTTTTTTACTCTAATATTCTCATCATTTAATTAAAAAAATAATGTAACATACGAATATTGCCCTATGTTAATATATTTTCATTCAAAACAAACAAAACATCTCTAAAAAAACAAATAAAACAATAAAGAATAAATAAAACAAACTATTGAATTTATGAGGAAAAATAAAAATTAAAAAAAAAACTTGTGGTGATAAGATCCAAAGACTTTTTTTTTTTTTTTGGAGCATATCTCATTTATGCTTCGAACTAGGAATAACAAACCGAGTACTAGTGAGTCTTCATCTAGCGGTTAACAGTTTAGATTTAATCCTCAATCTGACTTCTCTTTATATGGCCAGAATTAAATCTCATACAAATTCATATATATAAATATATGTATATGTATGTATGTATATGTATAACAACTAATGAGAGAAATTAACTGTGGATAACAGGCTAAACGGAAGACTTTCTTCTCTCTCTAAAAAGACTCTTTCTCTCTCCTGTCGAAATTATGCCAAGTGGCGACTTGACGCACCACCTTACCTCACCCTTGCAATCTCGACCATATTTATTCTCCAGCATCACACATTTCACACAATTTTGGTCTTAGTCCAAACCCTATTTGATGCCGAGTCCATTGCGTAAACAAAACAAAGACTTCAAAACTTCACTCTCTCTCTCCTCTCTCCTCTCTCTCCTCTCGTACATATAATTCTCTGACCTTTTTCTTCTTCATTATATCTAAGAGCCCTGGTCATTAGCTCCCTTTCAGTTTGATATTTATATATATATATATATTATCATAGCTTCTTCATTTTCTCGTCATGATCATGGACCCCACTGGGGAATTGGATCAGCACGGTTCGCCGGTGATCAGAGCGGTCGATGGCCGGAAAGGGTCGTCGGAGAATTGGACTTTTTTGCCGATAAAGGTGTCGATCTGGTCAAAGCAACATCACAAGGCCATGTTGATCATGATGAGGCTGAAGATCATCATCAAGAGCAAACTGCAAGAGATCGTGGAGCGCTTCAAGAGATGCAACTCGACGTGAATGTATGCAATATCTTGACTTGTTTTTATTTTTATTTGCCTTTTTTTTTTTTTTTTTTTTTATAGTTTTTGATTAATTTTCATAAATATGTAAGCCTTTGAAAATTTCCATTTTGTTATTACGTTTGTAGACTGGCTTGTGTCTTCTTACAACCAACACTAGTAGCGAAAAATCAAGTGTGGATGAAGGCTCTTCTGGCAATAATATTGAGGATAACAAGAAACTAAATTTGAATGAGGTAAACAATTAACTTTTAATAATATTGGTAGTATTATTTTTTTCTCTTTTTATTTATTTATTTTTTTTTACCTGAATTATTGAAAGTGATTTTATTAGTCATGTATAATCACCATAAGGACTAATTTTATGTTGGTGAATATAGTTGATGATTTTGCAGGCAGAATTGGACCGAATGAACAATGAAAATCAACGTTTAAGAAGTTTACTTAATCAGGTTAACAACAATTACCAGGTCCTTAATATGCATGTAGCATCACTGATGCAAAGGCGACAGAACCAAAATTCCGAATCCGGGGAAGAACACAATAAGGTAATAAATTTTCTAATTTTGCTGCTACATACTTTATTTAATTTTCGTTCCATAATACAATAGCTACGGTTTTTGATTTTAGATGTTAAGTGGACTCGTAGAAGAGAATAAGAGAAGGTACGCAGCAGGAGCTAAACCATTCATGGACATAGGTCAGCCAGCTCCGATCGCTGGTGAGAAAGATTACGAAGTTTCGCATTCTTCTGGATCGCCTCGAAATGAAATAGTAGAGTCAATGGACTGTAAGAGTATTATTAAACCTCCTAATATTAGGGAAATTGGAAGGAAGGAACTATTAGAACATGATGATCAAGAAGAAGGTCCAGAGCACCAACAGGATCAACTTGCTACAGGATCTAGGTGGGTTCCTAATAAAGTTGCTAGATTTGGTAGTACTACGACTAATACTACTACTTCTAGAGATGAAGAGCAAGCATCAGAAACCATGTCCATGATTAGAAAAGCCCGCGTTTCGGTTCGCGCAATATCTGATGCTTCCATGGTAATTAGTAGCGTCATCTATATCATTTAATATCTTGATTCTTCATATGTATTTAAGAAACTTGTGATAATTTTTTTAACTGAAGCACTTAGAAATAAAGGATTTGTACTTCTATTTTGAATTTCTGATGTGCGATTAGTCTTCCTTTTCATTTTGCTAAAATCTTAACAAAAAGGAACCAACAATTGCTGGGACATACATGCAAATATGCAAAGTAATTCATTTATGTATATGTTGCTTTTGTTAGAGTGTAATTTAAGCAATATCAACATAGGTTAACTAATAAAAATTAGAAAAAACGTGTAAAGTATTGCATTTTCAATCTTTATCATGTCTGCCTATATATATAACCTATATATCACTCGAATATACTTTGTGGTCAAATTAACATCTCATAACTGCTACACCATATCAAAATATGTGTTTATTTTGTTGAATTCGAGATTATTAAGAGACTTAACTTCCAAATCTATTTGTTAAATGGAGTAGCTTAATACCTAATATGTCTAATGTTGTTATCGTGTTTTTATGATGTGGGACTTGGATTTTTTTTTTTTATCCTAACATATTTGTGTGTATATAGATGCGTACATAATATTATATATGCTGATCCATCTGCAAAAATCTTGATAGATTTCTGATGGGTGCCAATGGAGAAAGTATGGGCAGAAAATGGCAAAAGGAAATCCATGTCCTCGAGCTTACTATCGTTGCACCATGGCTACTGGTTGTCCAGTCCGCAAACAAGTAAGCCACCCCTTCTTTCTTTTTCTTTTCTTTTTTTTTTTTTAAACTTTTATGGTAAATATTTCTATGAATATCTATGGCAAAAGGCACTTTCTTATCTTTCTTTTTAGACAAGGCATATATCTTCTTTTCAATAGAGATTTTATTAGATTTTAAAAAAAAAATTTGAGAGCGACAGATATAAATTCTAAGCTTTATGTTCACATCATAAGTGAAATTAACAGCCTCAAAAGACTTACAATATTATCTAGTAATTATCACATGTCAGTAGTATTTTTTTTTTTTAAGTGATTGAAATATTAGTTTGCCTACTAAACAAGGAAAAAAATTTCTCTTTAGGTGCAAAGATGTGCAGAAGACCAAACAATCCTGACCACAACATACGAAGGCCACCACAATCATCCTCTCCCGCCGACCGCCATGGCAATGGCGTCGACTACGTCAGCCGCTGCATCCATGCTACTCTCGGGATCAATGCCGAGCGCCGATCACCACAATATTCTCAACCCTAACTTCCTAGCAAGAACCGCTCTCCCTTGTTCCCCGAGCTTCGCGACGCTTTCAGCCTCAGCTCCATTTCCCACCGTCACGCTAGACCTCACTCGCTCTCCCGCTTCCTCCTCCTCCTCCTCCGCGGAGCAAATCCTAGGCCAATTGCGACAACTTCCTCAAGGTAATGTGAACAATTCTTCCCAAATTATGCCTCAAAATGCCATGTCCCCGCCGTCACAAGTTTTTGGGCACGGTCTTGTGGACCAATGCACCAAGTTCATGGGTCTTCACGGATTGAACAATGGTGCTAACCCTCAAGACTTAGAGCCCGGGCAATTATCCGACACCGTGAGCGCGGCAACCGCTGCTATCACGGCGGATCCTAACTTCACGGCGGCTCTGGTGGCGGCGATCACGAATATCATCGGCGGAAATGTTAAGCCGAACAATGGTAGTAGCGTTGCTACTAGAAACAACAGTGAGAAGAATGCCTGAATTTAGTTAATAATTAATTAGCTAGCCTCAGTTTGATATTGTTGGATATTTAATAAGTAAGTTTAGCCATTAACGGGTTAATCTTTCATTTGGTTTGGACTTTGGAATTAGATAGATTGAGGTCAGAACAATTTGGTTTTTCTGTTGTTTGTTCACTTCTGTTTCCTTGATTTTTTTTTTTTTAACGTTAAATAATAGAGTTTTTCTTTGCATTGGAGAAGCTGAGATTTCGGTATTAAAATTAAAGAATGAAACGGGTTGCGATATTGTAAATATTCATAATGAAATATGTATATATAATAGCTTAATGTGAATCATAGTTTTGTTTAAGAGCTAAATTGTCACTCTACTCTCTAAGAAAAAGATAGAGCAGGAACAATTGGAAATAATTTTCTTTTGGTAATTTGTGTGTGTATATATATATTTAGAGAGAAGTTGAATATGAAAAAAAAAAATCTACTCTCTGCTAAGAAGAGAGAATAATATGAATCGCAAATTTTTTTTTTTGGTTGTATATGTATTTATAGGACGTTGAATATAAAATTTAAAAAAAAATTATTACTAGTGAATATTTTTGAATTCCTTTGAAATTTTTTTTTTTTTTGAACCATTAGACAGAGATGTGAAATTTGAGACTGCTTCCTTCTTATAAAAATGTTAACTTATTAAGTGAAGTGGTCTAATATATTTATATGTATATTATTGTTGTTGTTTTTTTACGATGCAGGATTTGAGTTTCTTTTTACCCTAACATGCCTTTGTAAAATGATGATTTCTTTGAAGTCACCAATCTTATATTAATAGATCAGACCACTCATTTGAACTTGTTAGGCTCTGATACTATGTAAAGATTAGCCGAGTCCCACATTGATATAACAACAATGATAAACATATTACTCTTAAAAAGCTATACCATAATTTCCCAAATTTCACATAAGATACGCATTAAATATGTTTGATTCTTATGTGACATTCAAAATACGTAAATTGTATATGAAATTAAAGAAAAACAAATTTAAAAAGGGCCTCTATATCAATGAAAAATATATATTATATTCCAAAAGGACTTGCATTGTATATTTCACTGAATTGTCATAATTCTAACACGTGACAAAATTGATTGTAAAAAATGTATATATGCAAACACTGCAAACACAAGTTAAAAAAAATCGCGGTAGGATTAAAAATTAGACATTTAGGGCATCCAAAAAAAAAAAAAAAAAAACACTCTTTCAATGAAGTATTATTGTGACAACAGTTTTCATTAATTGTTTTTAGGAAATTAACCAAGATATTAAACCTCAAAAAAATAAAAAGATGGTTCAATTTTCTGAGAGTCTCACTTTGTAACATGATCAACAATGTTATTGTTAAGATTTAATAAACATCTTAATTCTATATTACTGAAAGTAAAAACATCACAGAAAAAAAATAAACAAATAAGAATATGAAAAGGTTTATAGAGTTCAGTTTCAATATTGTAAGAGCTATATTCGCTTGCAGCTATTACCATAACTCAGTATAATTAAAAATAAAAGGTTCATAAGAGAAAATCACACATCTCTCAGTCGCTGTATACATATACATTATCTATGTTCTAATCTCTCTAATAAAGCCTTAATCGGTGCATCTTCTTTTGTATAGGAAAAATTAGGTTAGTTAAAAGTGTGAAATTCTCAAAGTTCTCTTACAAAAAATTATAATCAATCCATTTACTATCTTCATTTCTGGATAATTATTAAACTCCACAACTAACAATAATTAAAATGTAGGTATGGACTAATTTCAAAAAAAGAAGTGGTCTTTTTTTTTTTCCCCTCTCAACCGCATATCATTTGACTTCAATCCATGTTTGCTTCCTTTTTTTTTTTTTTTTTTTTTTTTTTTGTTCCTTTCATTTTCTTTTCTTTTCCTAGTAGGCTTTGTCCTTAATGTTGATCTCTCTATTACAAGTTGTTTTTGTGACTAAGAAACATTGGACTAATGTGAAAAAGGAAACTTTGGCGGCAAGAGAACTTGACTTTCAAATAACCAAAGAGTAGTCCAGTTTGGAGGATGCTAGGAGTAATGCATGTTTTCATAGATAGGGGATAAGGAAATCTTATTGTCTACAATTGCCGTGTCAATATTTGATGTTATCCTTTAATAAAATGAATACGACTTTTCTGACTATATTACACTTTTTCCCCCTTTTTTTTTTTGGATGATACTCATTTACTATTAGTCCGACCATATTTTGGCTGCCAAATTGTTGCCCTATAAATCTTTGGACCACAATAACATTTATAGCTAGTATCATAAAGTCACAAACTCCCTACCAGCCAATGAATAAAGCGAAAGAAAAAAAGTTATATATATATATATATATATATATATGTCACAGGCTACACTACTTCCATATTGGATTCTTGGAAGTAAAATTTCTAAATAAAGTCACATACACGAGGAAACATTTTCATGTTACACTTTTTGTCATAACAATGTTTTTATGTGGCTAAATGTCATTTTATCACAATATTATAATTAATATTCATTAGTCATAATTTCTAGTGTGACTAATAAAACTTTTAGCAACAAAATTTTAAATCACGATAATAAATTTTAGTCCTATCAAAAAGTTTCCGTGACAAAATCTTACCACTAAAAATTTTAATTACAACAAAAATTTATATTTAAATGCATACCAACAACAATCTTGTGATTAAAAGTAATATTTAGTTATGCGAAACTATTGTGACTGTAAGTATCGTAAGAAGACGGTATGATTATTATTATTTATTTATTTTGGCTAGTGAGGAAAAAGGCATCAGGGGTATTCCATTAGAGTAATACTAGGGACACCAACTTCAATCCTAACTTTTGATACCAACTCATGTGTCATATTTTCATTGACAAATGCAATCAATTGATATGACAATGCTTTTAACACTTACCAATAAAAATAAGACAACTCACATGCTACATAGGTTGGTACTCAAAAATTGGGATTAAAGTTGGTATTCATAGTGTTTTTCATTCCATTCTCAATATCCTTACATAAAAATATATAATAAATAACTATTTTTAGAAAATAAATATCTACTTTGGCAATCCAGATCCACGGTCACCTATTAAGTGACTCTTAGCAATTAAGTAACGATAGATGGATTGGAGACTCGCGTGCAGCTTGATGATCAGGTGACTTCAACGACATGGCAACAACAAAGGATAAGAGAATGACGTAAAATGAAAACGAAACCATGCAGTTAGAGTCCATAAGATGTTGTAGTAGGGTCAGAGACAACGACTGGCAAAAAATTATTTTAGTGGGGGCATTATAAAAAAAATAAAGATTAATTTTATCTTAAACAATGACATATATAACTCTATATATTAATTATTTAGTGTGAACACAATGAAATTTTCTTGTGAAGTGTATGTATAAATAAATTCGACTGAAATTTTAGGAGTGAAAACTAGCATATGAAAATTTGAGTGGGGTGCAGTAATAATTTTTCTTGTAAAATTGATATAGAACTAAAATTATATAACTTCTAGGATCAAATTTAAATCAATTTCTCAAAACGTTAGTGGACTTGTATGTGGTTCCAAACCTAAGGTGGAACCCACTCTTGTAAAATGGGTAAGGGAGATTTAATAGCTTATAAAACCAATAATTATCCTTCTATAATACAACCACCTCGACTTGAAGCTGCAACATATAAGATTGACTCTAAAATCAATTATTATGAACTAATTAGGTAAAATCGATTGTTCTCGGTTGTTTTCAGTCGTTCTGAAATCATTTTGCTAATAAAATTTTTAGAAGATTATTTAATAAATAAAAGAAAGTCATTGAGTTATTTTACTTAAGTGACCATGAACAAGCATGCTATGTGTCATGTTTCGGTTTAAAAAAACATAACAATTAGAGCAATTCTTGAACTCTGCATATTTTGTTCCCCAATCGATTACCTTATTGCGCCCGCCTTTCATTCCTGAATGAACTCTGAAACTAAAGAAAGGGACAGACTCGTTGTGCCTGTCACTCCTACTGAACTAGCCAGGCCTTATGGCCAACCGTTGACTCCTGTTTACTACCAATTGCTACTGCCTTATACCCTCACATGCTTTCCTTCAAACTATATATTTCATTCAAACTGTCAGTTTCTCGCCTGATTATCAATCAGTAGGCTTTGAAGCAGTAGTACCCCACTATCAATCAGAGTAGGAGCTAACCATTACGCTAACGTAGGCTTCAAAGCTAAAGATAGGAGGGAAGGAGTGGAGTCAAGCCCTGACCGTCGTCCGCTCTGGTCGAGCCAGCCATCTAAGATGCTATCCAAGGCGAGTCCTTGAGAGAATGAATTAGGTATAAAATGGAAGGAGAACCCCTTTTAATAGGACTTGAAGATAGCTTGACATTCATCTCTTTTCCATATGAAAGTAGAGTTTTTTCATCATTTTTCCAACTTCGTGGCTGCATCTAAAGAGTCAATTTTTCATTCACCAATGCATCATTTTTTCTATTACAATTTCGATCTTTGTAAAAGAGAACACGAAGCCACTTATATCCGTTACTAACACGTGATGGTCCCACTCAAAATTAACCCTCAAAATGATAGTTCAAGGATTGGGGTATGAGCCAAAGAGGTAATGGTTCATTTTGGGTCGTTAAGAACACCCATGGACACATATGAGGAGCAAAGGATTAGGACGAATGAAGATGTACGACAAGAAGAGATGAGTTTTATGCATGGAAAGTAAATGGAGAGAGAATGATCCTCAAAGATCTGATAACCCCGTTCACAAGATGACGGTCAAGGTTACTAATTAGTCTTTTTCTTTTAATTTTCGAAAATTAAAAAGGAAAAAAAAAAAAAAGATTAACCGGTTTTGCCAATGCATTATTTTCAAGCTTAAGGGGATTGTGAATGCAAAGTCATTGTACTTCTCCTGGAGCTCAACACCAATAGCATAACCAAGAACAGCTCTTTTAAGCACGTCATCGACATCTTCGGTGCAATTCTGCGGTATCAATGAAGAAAGATCTTCATTTTCTCTGCTTGTCGTCGATGCATAGATCAATTTTGAGTTCCTCGGTAAAGGAAATCCACTCGCTTTCCATTTCTGTCAAATTTATCTTTCTTTCTCGAGTTCTTCATTGTTGTTGTTTCAGAAGATGATACTTTTTCGCAGTTGAATGGATCGTGACAATATTTTAATTCAGCTATTCACTCTGGCTAAGTTTGTGTCTCAATTCATCTAATATGGTACTGGAATTCTCCTTTCCAATTTTTGGAGACTAGGGCCGGATTTAAGTTGCAGTAGCAGTGGAGACAATCTATTATTTCAGTGGGAGCGTATATACCAAAAGATAAAGGTCTTATAAATGGATAATCAATTTCTTAGGGCAAAATGAGAAATATAAATTTTTTAAAGTTAAATTAAAAAAAGAAAAGTTCATTAGGCCCACTCGGTAATTGGTAGATCCGTCCCTGATTGCAGGTTTACATGAGCTTATTGAAATGCTACTTCTGAATTCGGACTTGATAGCCTCGGGTTGTTTGAGGAATCTCTACTGTCCTCAGTCGATTCAATGTTTTCCTTGTGAAGAAGTTCGTTCTAAGATTTCTCCATATCAATCTCTTCAAATTCAATTTCTTCTAATCCATCTACGTATCGCCTCACTCATCAAATTGTCTCGTAACCTTCAGCAACTGGTAGAATCTCCGATGCAAGATTGATTGCTTATGTTTTCTTTTCTTTTGTCCCTTCCAGGAGATCAAAAATTAACAAAATAGTTAACATATTCAAGATAATTATGAATAGAAAAAACACCATCCCAATTCATCTTTTTTCATCAGATACGAGATGCGATTTGGTCCACGAAGATTTCCGCAACTTGTCCAGTTGCTGTTGTAGTTCTCTGACATCATCCTCGTCGATATTTACCTCTTCATCGGATAAGGTTGTCAATGCATGCTTATTAGGAACTGATTCTGGCCCCTAGACTTTGCCCTAACTTCCTCCAAAAAATAAAAATAAAAATTCACGTTTAATTAGCAACCGTCCTTAATTTTCCATTACCTTTCACCTATAATCCCAAAAATGCTAGCTGCAACTATTACCTTCAGTCAAATCATTAACATCATCCTATGTTGTCTCATGTATCACTGGTTTATTTCTAACAGATTTAATTTGATTGTTCAGGGTAATTTATAGAAATTAAATAAGAAAATATTAAAACGAAAAAGGAGAAGAGAACACAAATATATTTAACATATATATATATATGCATACCATAGAAAACCAAGAACCTATTTGGGAACAAGAGAAAGTTAGGGTTTCTTATTCCAATAAATTAATCAAAATATATCAAAAGAGATTTATATAGGCTAACTAGAAAATATAAATGATACATATATCCTTAACATCCTATAATAATAGGAAATACGCAATAAATAAATATAAAACTATATAATCTAATACATACTTCCATTGTTATGAGCAAAGAGAAGAATTCACTAATGGGAACACTATATATATGTTTGGAAAACCACTATTTAAACGTTTCTCTCTTTATGTGATAAAATGGGTTCTCCAAAAGCAAGTTTCAACAAAGCCAACAAATCAACAAAAACAATGAAAAAATCAAAATAATCACTGCACAAGAGACAACCGATTTTGTACGTGGTTTTACTAAGGAAAAACCACGAGATTGTAGTTCAATATCAACTTCCACTATATCAATACTAATATGATTAACAAAGTTCTCTCTAGATGCCAACTAGAGGCTCACAATCATTAAGATAAAACATAATCTTGATTACACAACAGGTTCATCATCAACAAGATGGATTTCACACATAGCATCAATAGAAATCAATTCTAGGTCTCAGTGGAAATTTGGGAGAAGCACCTTAGAGACATCAAATTCGAAATCGGAACTGGTAGATGAGAAGAGCTCGTCACAAAATTCACCACGTTAAATTTGAGCATTATAGTACACCGTTTCACCGTTCAATCATTTTGCACAAACTCAAAACATATTGGGCCTTGCCCAATTTATTAGTCCAACCCAATACATTGGGCGGACTCAACAATATGACTCCATATATACAGATATATATGAATTATATTTATATATCTAACTTTAACTCTAATTTTAAAGTTCAAATAAATTCAACATTTGAACAAATCTTCTTGTTGGTTCAAAATATCGATGTAAATCCATGTTTATGTTTGCATTCAGTTTCTTCAGTGCAGTGCATGAGTTTGTATGTTTAGAGAAGTTTAGCTTATCTTTGGTTCTGAAGTTCAAATTTAAGTTTTAATTTATATCATTTTTTGTATTATTCTGAAAAAAAAAATTAAGTTAATTCATTCCAACCTAAAAATTACATTTCAAATTTGTGTTTTACACGGAAGTTAAATGGTAAAACATAATTAGCTAGAGTAAATACTAGTAAAAC